>CAUYON010020308.1:0-15866 GCA_963573935.1 Arctocebus calabarensis
AAGGAAGCAGCCCTTACCAATGGTTCTTCCCCCAAACCAGCTGATTAGCAGATCTTGACTGCCTAATCCTCTACCTGCCAAACTATCTTTAAAAACCCTATCTCCCACATTCTCAGAGAGGCAGAGCTGAGAATTTCCTCCCATCTCCACACTTAGCACAATGCAGAATAAACTTTCTCGGCTATAAACTCTGCTATCTCTCAGTATTGGCTTCCTCTTGAGCAGCAAAGAACCTGGTTGGGCAGCAACATTTCTAAGCCACTGAGCTCAGTCTGATTGAAAATTTGGACCCTAGGACACTAAACTTCCATGTACTTCATACTGTTGCTGCTATTTTACAAATTTCTAAGACACAAAACTTTTGTGCATGGCCAGATTAACTACAAGCAAGTCTTACTGTCCAACCCTAATGTTATTCTAGGCAGGTGGAATCTTTCAAATCTAGCTACTCTGTTTCCAGATCCTGACAAAATAAGTGGATATAACTCATTTATAGTCATAGAAGGTATTCAGCCTGTCTGATTTATCCAGCATTATTATTCCTAATGCTGACAAGATTATTCACTGATGAATTGTGTGTGAGAGACACATAGGGATATGTGAATGTGTCTTATGCAGTAGATATTTTATAGAGAAGGTTTTTTTTCTCAGAACATAAGTGTAAAAATATGGTGAAATTTGTTCTTGTCTTTCAAATGTTTTTTTTGTAGTTAAAACTAAAATTAAAAATAGAGAGTAAAT
Source organism: Arctocebus calabarensis (assembly GCA_963573935.1). Classification (NCBI taxonomy): domain Eukaryota; kingdom Metazoa; phylum Chordata; class Mammalia; order Primates; family Lorisidae; genus Arctocebus; species Arctocebus calabarensis. The sequence goes on from CAUYON010020308.1 coordinate 742, forward strand.
AATCTAGAATGGTTTCTGAAACCATTATCATAGTTATGCTTAGACTGTCAGGGCTATCAATTATTTTCCATAATAGCACATTAATCATAACTACTTTTATGTGCATTTCCAGTATTTAATATTTGAAGATAAGGTAACATAAATCATCCAGTTTAATGCCCACCTGTTCTTATATGAAAATATGTAGATCTGGCCTCAGCTAAAATGGACTAAATAAATTAAATCTATCTGATGATCAGTTACTGCAAGTAAACATGCCAAACAAACAGATGATTATAATCTTCAATTAGAATAACACTTAAATTATTCATTCCCTACATAAATTCTTAATCTGGCCAGGTTGGGACCATCAGGGATGAGAAAGAGTAGAAACACTCCAATTAAATCGACTTGCCCAGTAGTTGGGGGGAAAATATACGATAATTACCAGTGAGTCTAAAGATGGACATATAGCAGACACTCTGAGCTGACCAGGCAAAAGAAAGGAAATTCTGGTTTGTATGGTGGGACAAGGAGGCTGGCCGAGAGAGATTGGACTCACTATAGTATAGGCATTCCCAAGTTATGGGTAAGATATGTTCCTAGGAAGATCTTTAGGTCGGGTTTGTATATAACTCAGATCCTTGGCAAAAAGTACATATATGGAAATAACAATAACAAAAGTACTATAATGGCTCATATGTGGTAAAAATACAGTAATACTGTAATAATAACACTCTGTACTGTAACAAGTTACAGAAACTTTTATGCTCTTTTAATTCTGAAGCTAATAGGAATGTTACATTTATTTTGCTCTAACCAAATCAATAATGGCCTCTCCATTTCAATAATTAATCCTCTACCCTGCTTAGCAATAATTGATGCCTTCATTGGAGCACTGTCTTTCACATAGTGCATTATTCTCACTTTATCCTTTTAATTGCTCCGATAGTCAAGTGACAAAAGCCTAATGCCTTTCCAAAGAATGATGGTGTTTGGCCTTTCTCCAAAGGCTTAATTATTTCTACTTTCATTTCTATTGTAATTATCTTTCTCTTTGCTGCCAGCTCACCTGGACTGATAGTGGACTTTTGCTTTGGAAGCATGGTCAATAAGCCTAAAAACACAGACTCACTAAATCAAATAAAATAGATGAAAGTGATGCTCTCAGCGACCATATAAACAATGAGGCTAACTGCTGCCATAAAGATGCTTGACCAACCGCTTCTGCCGTGAGGGTTTGTATACATGCATGGAAGAAACTGGTTCCCAAATTATTAATTTAATGGTTCTTATGGGGAACCTTGGGAGCCCATTCATAAATACGAAACACTGTTAATGCGGGTCATCTGACTGAAGACTGCCTGTTCGCAGAAGACTGACTCTGACAATTGAGTCAATTCACCAGTGTTCACTTGACACCAACTATGTGTTAAATTCTGGTAAAGACTGTGAAGGTTAAGAACGGGCTGTAAGTCTTGAGACCCTAGCATAAAATTCAAATTAGCATACGTTTATTACCGTTGAAGAATTCTTGATTTGCAACATACCTAGTATGTGCTAGAAGCGAAATAACTGCTGAAAGTCTCTGAGAAACCAGAGATGGCACCAGTATACCCCAAACATTAGTAAAAACAGTCTTATGATTATGATAGGGAAATCAATCTAAGAACAAGATGATTTACTGATCAATATTATACAGTGTATTTGTACCAGGTCCAAGGAGGACGACAAGTTAGATGAATAACCTGCTTTTTAAAAAAGGTATTTTAGGGTTGTGCCTGTGGCTCAGTGAGTAAGGTGCTGGCCCCATATACTAAGGGTGGTGGGTTTGAACTCGGCCCTAGCCAAACTGCATCAAAAAATAGCTGGACGCTGTGGTGGGTGCCTGTAGTCCCACCTACTCGGGAGGCTGAGGCAAGAGAATTGCCTGAGCCCAAGAGCTGGAGGTTGCTGTGAGCTGTGACACCACGTCACTCTACTGAGGGCGACAAAGTGAGACTCTGTCTCAAAAAAAAAGGTTTTTTAACATTTAATTAATGTGATCACTTAACGTCAATAGCAATATCTCAGTCAGAAACCATATTAAACTGTGTAATATATTTAGCTATACCCAATATATACAGAGGACTAAGTGGCTAGTTCTGCTCTTCTCATTATCTCAATTTTTTAAAATGACATTTGAGTTAATCTTGATTCATAGCCTTGGATGCTTTATGTTTCTGAATGATCATTGTCTTAAAGTTGGCCATAGTGAGCAAAAACAAGGAAGCATTTGAGTTCCAGCTATACTTCTTTTTAGACTTTTTGACTTATAATTTAAATATGGCAAATTACTTTCTTTAAAAAATTGGGGCATCTAAGTATCAAACTATATATAAATGTATTCTCAGTGTTTACATTTTTTAACAATTTTTAACAATACATATACATATTTAATGAACTAAATATATGCATATGTATGTATATACACACATATATTCTGTCAGTGATTATTCATTCATTTTTTTTCTGTAATGATTATTTTTGTGTGTACCTGAAATAAACCTGCTATGTCAGGCCATGATTTTTTAAGCGCTAGAGAAAACCTTTGATTCCACAGCACTTTATACTAGGACTGTATATCAACATAGACCTCCCAGGACTTACCCTGCCTCTCATAGCTAATTAAGCTGGTAGCAGTGCCCACATTTCTTAATGCCTACCTCAGTTCATTTAGTGATACTAGAATACAGTGAAGTTACATTGTTCTCATTTTATATATATTAATAAACATTAATTTATTCTAGTGGTTAGTAAAGTACTAATTAAAATTATGAATTTGAGTGATTACTTTAAAATAATTAAGTATAAGTGCTCATCTAGTCCATTTATAAGTATAAATACTGATTTAATAAAATTCATACTAATTTAATAAATATCAGTATAAATACTGATTTAATAAAAAGCAGTTTTGCATGCAATACCATTATCTATAATCCTCTGAAAATCACAGGAACCAAAAGAGTACCATATTTGCCTAATGTCATCTGCTAGTGAGGGGCTGCAGCCCCAAGAGCTGGAGATGAGTCAGTTCAAGAACCAAAGGGGAAAGTCTGTAGACTCAACTCGACTTTCAAAGAGTAGCAGGGTGAGGGGCAGTAAGAGGAAATGTCATTTACATGGTAATAGTGATAGGCAACCATAAGTGGTGTTTACTATTAATTATTTACCATATGCTAGTCCTCTGCTAAGCACTTAAAAGACAGATGAGAATCTCCTGACTCTTGGAGACTCCCACTGTTGCCACTGTTCAGAGGAGAAAGCCGGTGCTCCATGGGGTTGTGTAACCTGCCTACAGTCACAGAACTCAGACCCCATCCTCTCTCACTTTGCAGCCATGCTCTCCATCACCTACAGGAGACTCCAAAACTTACCAAAAGCCTTCAACAGTCACAGGAACCAGCGTGCTGCAGGAATGGTGACCTCTCACCCTGTTGGTGTCCCCTGAGAAGACCCTGTGGCAGCCCCAGGTCACTCTGCAGCAGCCCCTCCTGCGCTTGTCAGGTATATCCTAGAGAGCAGAGCAGGTTGAGGAGGTGGTAGCAGAAGGCTGGGGGCTCTTCAGCAAGACGCTAGTGCCCACATGCTAGATCCAGTGTTCTGCTGATTTGTTTATTTTTACGTCAGGTGTCAAGGTGGTCACATTCCTCAGAGAGGAATCATTATGGCATAATTGGTCTGGTCTGTGTGAGGCCCTGCTCTTGCCTTAGTGTTCATTCATTCATTTAGCATTCCTTTTTATCTCCACACGACTCATTCCCCAGTCCAGTATGTTTTATTTGTATGTATTCTTAAAAAAATTATAATCGTTTTGTTCACACATAATATTGTGTTATATCTTTATTTTTCATTTACTGATTAATTCTTTACATAAATATAATTATACTGCTCATACTAAGGTGCTAAAGATAATATACTCATTTTTAATAAGCTGTAGAAACATTTTAATTGCTTCATAAAATACCATCAGGACTTATGCTACGGTAATTACATTATTAGTGCTCTAAATTTAGCATTAAATTTTTTTTTCAAATAACAGTTATAAATAACAAAGTGTCTTAATCAAATAGTCTTGTTACTGTACCTTCTAGGGAGCAGCTTAATAATATTTTTCATTTGGGTAGTTCCTGATAATGTTCAAGCCACTTTCATAAAAACCTGCCAACAAGCTATAAATTGGGCAAAGCAATTACTATTACCCCCATGTTACTCATAAAGCAGCTGAGATTACAGACCCATTTCTATAACTCATAATTTAAAATTAAGATTTGAAGATAAAAATCCAATAAAACAGAAATGTCTCAAAATGACACCTCTTTAAAAGGCTTCTTAAATATAATTGCTGTTGATGAATCTTATGCTGACAGTAAATTTTCTGCTTGTGACTATTTACCTGAGTATTAAATACTCAACTAAGACTAGTGATGAGTTTAATATAATGTAAAAAAAAAAAAAAACAAACAAACCACATTACGGATATTACATGAGCACCATCACTGACTTTGTTTTGTGATGGTTAAGATCTGACCAATGTGACTGCTAAAAATCAAAGTGGGGTGTTAAAAAGTTTTTGGTAATGTTGTTAATCCCTAAATTACTTAGAAAATATATTTATAATGTTTGTAGTGTGAGTAGGCTCGAAGTCACACTTTTCACTTCCCTGCCCATATTATTTACATGTATTCAATTTTGATATAACAGTTGTAATGCCCTTGAAGACAGAGAATCCACACCAAACTGAAGTAATTCTATCTTTCATTAAGAGGGAGCTTTTATACGGACACATGCATACACACCTATAGAAGAATGCTATAAAGAAATTTATAATCTCACAAGTTCATTATGTACATTAACTAACTTAATTCTTACCAAGATTGTTGGATAGATATTATTTTTCAACATTGAAAAGTAAGGTAATAGTTTCTGCCAAGGTCATGTGCCTGATGAGATAGAGAATTTGAAAGACTGTAGCTTCCAAAACCTATACCCTACACTTTCCTTCTCAACAGAATTGTGTCTTCTATTTATTCTAAAATGAAGATTTAATCACCTGCAGAATGAGTGAAGGCCATATGTTTCTACAAAGGATGCTATCCCTATTCTTTTTTTTTTTATAATTTTATTGAATCATAATTGTGTACATTGGTGCAATCATAGGGCACGATGTACTTCACATACATTCAGAAATATTTTGATCATACTGTTACAGTGCTATCCCTATTCTTGTGGAGGCTTCTTTGTTCCAACTTATAAAGCAAAGCAGGGATGGGTCTTTGAATCTGTCACATTCATTTCATTTGTAGTTGTTACATGCTCACCTTTAAATTTAAGTCTGCTCTGGAAACTCTCCAAGCAGACTTTGAATATAATGGATAGAAGACTATAACACATATTTTTAAGATACATATATTACCGTAATATATAAGGTCTACTATACTATATAAAGTTATTTCAATAATAAGCCCTGATTGTGATATCTGAGAAGTACTGGTTTGAATCTTCCCCTCCCAAAGTTTATTATCTTTAATTTCTTTATTTAAAAAAAACAATGGCTCATTTGGTTTGTACCTTATGGAGTTGGCTATAATTCTATATAAGATTTGCTGGTGCCTGCCACATACATCAAGGCTGGCAGGTTTGAACCAAGGCTGGTGGGATTGAACCCAGCCCCAGGCCAGCTAAACAACAATGACAACTGCAACAGAAAGTAGCTGGGTGTTGTAGCCAGTGCCTATAGTCCCAGCTACTTGGGAGGCTGAGGGAAGAGAATTGCTTAAGCCCAAGAGGTTGCTGTGAGCTGTGACGCCACGGCACTCTACTGAGGACAACATAGTAAGACTCTGTCTCAAAAAAAAAAAACAAAAAAACAGATATGAATAATGTAATTGCTCCAAAATTCAAATAAATTAATGTGATCCTCCCTATATTCATATATATTCAAACATTTGAATACATTTTAATCACATATAATATTTGATTTTGTATTTAGATCTCTGAAGTTGTAAAGACTGTGTTCCTCATCTGCCCCATTTATAAATTATTAGATTGTGTCTATTTACAATTTCTTGAATATTAATCAATCCCTTTAATTACACTAAACAAAAACACACATTAAAAATTCTCTTTGCTACAATGATACCATAATCACATGATACCACTTCAATCAGAAGTATGTTTGCCAAAGTTTGTAGTATAAAACAAATTGAGAAAGAAATCATATTTAGTATATAAAGATTATAAGACAATTCTGGTCAGATAATGTTGCTTTGAAAGATTTTTCTTGTGTTATTTTGTACTATGGTTTAAAAAATTTTGTCAGGTTCAGACAAACTAGATATTAATTTTTCAAACCAAATTTTGATGTTTGAGTAAAAATGCCTGGAGGAGTTATGTTCCCAGGTTTATTTTTATCTGAATGTCTTAGATATTAAACCCCAGTTAGATCACTTCTTGGCCTTTTGGCTAAGATCAAGTGTAAACCCCAGTTAGCACTTCCCTCAGAAGAACCATCTCTTCCAACCATGCTGACAATGGCCAAAACATCATCAACTTCAGTCACAATTGCAGGAGCCACCTCCAGACAGGTGGTGAGTGGATTACTTTCCAGTAGTGTGTCAATCATTACTTTAACCTTTAGTCTTAAGTTTTATACATGCGGACCTGGGAGTTTGCAGCACAGAGTAACAGCTTACCAGTAAGACTGCAGGGTGTGAAGGGTGGAGCTGTGATGTGCTGTTTTTACCCAGCTCAGCCTCTGGTGTTTAGATGAAAGGTTTCAGGTGGACATTCTCAATGTGTGGAAGGGGCGTGCATATATCCCCTGAAGTTGGTATGGTAAATGGTAATTCTTAAAAATTGACGTTGATGTAGTGATACTTCAGTTGCACAAGAGTAAAATGATAAACTATCTTGGAATTGGCATTAGCTAATCAGCGATTCTCAATCTGTAGGTCACAACCCACAGGAACTGTATTAAAGGACTGCGGCATTATAAAGGTTGAGAACCACTGCACTAGCTGAACTATTGGTAGGCTTGACATATACGTCAAAATTGACTAGATTCACTAAGACACTTTCTATGTTTTTATTTCCATTTATTTATACCAAGGAGGCCCACCAGTGGCCTGGGGACTAAAGCAGACTGATCTTTATTTATTTTGTTTTGCTATTAAGTTTGACACATTCTTTAATAAAGCGAAAATAATTAGGCAGGTATTGTTCTCAATTCTTAGTTAAACTAACCGATCTGCTGCCCCATACATTTAGGTTAACTGCAGGCCCCAGGTACGTGAGGAGATAACTGTTCCAGGGCAAGAGAGTATTGAGTGTCAGAAAATCTTCTCTTTTGCTCCCTAATTTTATTATTCTGAACTAAATTGTATCTCTCTTTGGCTTTCTCAGTAATGCAGCTTTAGTTGTGTGATCAACAGGAAGAAGTCAGGTTGAAATCTTCACTCATCCGGAGGTTGTTGCTTGTGAACCCATCATCCTACCCCTATACTTTTTCTTTCATGTAAAATCCACAGATGACTTTGTGGATTAGCAAAAGGAGTTTTGCAAAGTTAGACAGCAGAAGAACTGTGTAAGGAACAGACTCTGGGTGTTTAATTTTAATTTTTGTAAGTTTTCACTTCCCGGTGAATGGTCATGATTATAATTTCTGCCTTACGCATTGAACAAGTCATTGGCAAATAATCAAACATAAATTGATATGCATATGAGCATCCATGTTTTCTTTCTTTCCACATGTGCTATAGTCTGTATTCCTAAAAAAGAAATCTGAAAACAGAGACAAACTATTTAATCCTTCCTGATGTTTAGGCTGTGAGACTGAGCCAAAGCATCACCTCTGCCCTGGAGCAGATAATGGCCATGTGTTCCTCTCAGCCACCACCACGAAGCCGGCTACAGGGACTTAAGGTATTGGGCACAGCAGTGAACAAGTCCTGCCTGCAGCTCTGTTCTCTGTGAAGTGGACTCAGCCTCATGATGTAGAGTGACCACTGCAACTGAAATATGAGCCAGATATAATGGTACTCTCAACATAGGCTTTGCTATCCTACCTCCAGAGAGTCCTTTCTTCTCCCTACTGCAGTTTCTCATTAAGGACACGAGACTGGGATTATGTCTATGTCCCTTCTAGCTCTCTGGTTACAGATTCCAGGATTCTCATTGCATTTCCTTTGCACATTACCATTGTGCTTGATTGACCTGCTGGACGGCAACGTGGTTTCATGTAAACGTCCCCATGACTTAGGAGGAGGAAAGGATTTGTGTATGAACACCCCAGAAAAGCAAACTTCCTGGAGGTCACCAAGTTTATAGACATTTTAATGGTGCTGATGACATTTAAAGTGTTCTGTAAATAACGAAAACTTAGACCACAGTGACTGATCCAGGGGCTGGAGAGAGGCCCTCACATCCTTGTTAAACATTAGCAGTGTTCCTTTTAAGAAGACAGGTTTTTGCACTTTGACAAAGTGAACATACATTGCTTCTTGACATCAGAGCTACCGATATGAAGATCATATTGTGCAGACATCGACCCCTTTCTCTGTTTGTTTTTCCCGCAGGGATTTCCAGGAAACACAAACGCAGACAGCGTGGTACACTACAGACTTCAGCCTCCCTTTGAAGCCAGGTTCCTGCGCTTCCTCCCATTAGCCTGGAACCCCAAGGGCAGGATTGGAATGCGGACGGAAGTGTACGGGTGTGCATACAGTAAGTGGTGCTTACTCCCAGTGGGAAATCAGTGTCAGCTTGAGATGTTCTAAAAGCCAAACTGTGAAAGCGAATGCTGGCAAGAGATGTTGAACTTGATTTTTTCTGGGGTTTTTTTTGTTTTTTTTTTTTGAGACAGAGTCTCCCTCTGTCGCCCTGGGTAGAATGCCATGGCATCATCATAGTTCACAGCAACCTCAAACTCTTAGGCTCAAGCTATCCCCTTGTCTCAGCCTCCCGAGTAACTGGGACTACAGATATGCACCACCATACCCAGCTAGTTTTTCTATTTTAATAGAGACCAGGGTCTTACTCTCAGGCTCTTAGGCTGATCTTGAACTCCTGAGCTCAAGCAATCCACCTGCCTCGGCCTCCCAGAGTGCTAGGATTACAGGTGTGAGCTACTGCACCTCACCTTTTTCTGCCTTTTTAAATAGCTATAAAAATAGAATTGACATTTATAGGAAGATTTTTGCGCTATCAATGAGAACATGGACTTTAGTTGTGTTTATAGCTGAATTTAGAGAAGGACCAGAACTGAAACATACCCCCAGGATATGGGAGTCTTTAGACTCCCAGGGTTTGGCAAAGTCCTTGCCAACATGGTAGGTATCTCGCAAACCCAATACAATTCAAACTAACAGTGGGTGATGCTATTTTTCTGAAGCTGAGATGATGCTCAGTGAGGCTGGGGGCCAGTTTCTCATGATGACTCAGGTCTCTCTGATTTTCTCTACTAACACTAACATGAAACCTACAGTACAGTGTCCCATAGTTTCACTTCACCTTCACCTTCATGTGGAGGGAACATAACTGGCCTAACAATTAAATTCAAGGTCTCATTCTAGGAAAAGTGCTGTATATCTCCTTTGCTGAATATCACTACAGTCACCTTTGAAGTACTCCCCTGGATCATCTGGTGACTCTAGTGATGTTCAGCAATGAGGTATATAGCACTTTTTCTAGGATGAGTTTGTGAATTTAATTGTCAGGCCTCATATGACAACAGCTGCAATGGCCATTCCAGAAAAAGAGTTCTAAAATTGCTTTGAAGCGTGGTCTAGGTGCTGGCATTTGGTGTACAGCTTTCCAAGGGGAGCACTTCAGAGGTGACCATAGTGATATTCAGCAAAGAGATATACAGCACTTTTTCTAGAAGGAGTTCATGACTTTAATCGTCCAACTTCATATATGTATTAAGTCAGCTCCTCAGCTCATCTATTAGCTGTAATAAAAGTAGAAAGAATGTAGCCAACATGAATGTAACACACACACACTAAGCAGGCAGTGAAGTGGTATGGCACGGCTCATACAGTTGTCATCTGATGACCCAGAACATACTTGTATTATTTCTTTACCCTATTATCAAAACGTTTTAAATTGTTATCTAAATGCAACAACATTTAAAATATTTCTGTGCAGAACTGAAGAATAATTCAGACAGACTGGATGGAAAGGTCATACGTGGCTTAGATTTGGGTCAGGTTCAACTTTCATCTCATGCCATTTGCACACAGTCACCCCCATTCTCTGGTTGGTCACAACTTTAGCTCTGCTGAATATTAATTTTCTAAAGTATAATAATAATATCTACCATCTAAGCAACTTTTAGTATCTCAGATACTGTTCTTCCCATTTTATTCCTTAATCCCTGCACAGCCCTACTGATTTCCTAACTCTGCCTCTGTTTTCCAGTGTTTACATTTCTATGGGGCTAAATATAAAGGTGCTGCTTTACCATCAAACCTTTGTTTTTCCTTTCATTGTTAATTTCCTCCCATTGCTGTGTTTTTTGGGATCTGTAGCCCTGCTCTCTATTTCAGCAGCTGAGATGTCTGATATGTAGAATTATTCTTTGATGCTAGGAAATTAGCTTCTCCTCTCATTACTTGGAAACAACTTCAAGTTTGCTGACTTCAAAGCAGAACATGCTCTTTGATGGCGATTTGCCATTAGCTTGATGTTCCTTCACAAGGAGCTATTACTCCAGATCCTTGGGCTAGAGGTTGGTACCCAGAAGATCAAAGCTCTGTGCCTGATCCTGGGAAGGGCCAGTGGGTAGTGCAGCTGTCGTGGAATCTGCTGATACCATGACATGCTGCAAACATATGCTACTGGGCATAAGGGACTCGTGGAGGAAAAAAGTATTAATTTATTAAAAAGAAAGAAAAGCCCATCATGCAGACAGATAATATAGCACCACTATTAGCTGACTCAAAGTAATCCTTTAGAAAGAATGGATCTCTTCATTGTCTTTTTATCCTTAGAAGAAAATTGTTCAAGTACAGTGATTTTATTTTTATTGTTGATAGTAATACAGGGTGTTCATAAAGTCTGTATGTGGTTTACTGTGTTAAACTATTTTAAATTGCACACAAACTTTATGTCCATGCTGTATAATGCTTTACAGTTTATGTTAATAATGAAGATTTTGGTATTTTTGTTTTTATTTCCCCTGGCCTTTTTGTATTTCAGAACTTTCCTTATCATGTCACCTGGTGTCACTTACAGGCAGCGTCTCTTCCATGTTTTATTTTATCTACTTTTCTATCCTCCATTTTCTATGATATACTCATTATTCCTCTAAATGTTGTGTGTTTCCACAGATTCTTGGCTTAGCCTATGTGTTTTCTTTACTGCCACTTCTGGGCTGGGGCTGAGAGTGAGGGGTGAGAGGTGGTCCCAGAGGCTCTGCTCTCCTGCACAACAAAGCCAAGGGTCAGGATGGTCATGAGGCCCTTCTTGTCACTACCATGTTCTCCTGGTTTTCCATGCATCTTTACACACTCCTCTTTTCTTGCCATTTCTAAAGGTTGACATTATCACAGATTAGTTGTAGGTCTTTTATCCTACTCTCAAGCTCTCTCTGAGCCTTTGTCCACATCCACAGTTTTTAATAGCATTTACACACTGGACAATAACTTCCATATCTATACATTCATCCCAGATCTAAGGAGCTTCAACTGGGTACTCTCTTCCCTGGGTCACCTCTCCCCACTGGATCTGTGAGCACTTAAAACTCAATGATCTAAAATGGGATTATTATACTTTTTTCTCTTCTACGAGGTATCTGCTTATTTTCTCTTGTGTTCTAGCTTATAAAATGATACAAGAGCCACCTATTAACTCAAACCTGATTCCACCTTCTAAGTACGTTTTGAATCTTCCATCTTTCCACCTCCGGGTTAACCTAAATGAAGCACTAGACTCCTAAACAAGCTACTCATCTCTAGTCTTGACCTCTCTAGCCTTTATTCCACACTATAATCAGATCAATTCCTAATGCAACTCAAGTTCAGTTCTAAACAGTACTAAGGGAAACACCCAGGCTCTTATACCAGACCTCAGTCCGTGGCTCATCTGTCCCTCTTGTCCTCTGTGTTCATTGAATCTCCAGGTTCTGTACTTGATCCTCAAATTATACTCTGCATGATTTCAGTTCTCTCTCGCTTCACACACCAACTTAATCTAACCCTGGAGTCACCCAGATTCCTAAAATTGCTTTCCAATTTTAAGTCATCCTGTCTCTACTCATAGCTGACTATATTATATTCTCTACACAGCAGGTCAAGTTACTTTTTGAAAATGCAGATCTCATGAAATTATGTCCCTGTTTAATATAATCTGATGCTCCTAAATTAACATTCAGATTCTCAGCAAGCCCAGAGTGACTTTGTCCCTGAATAATTCTACAATCTCTCCTCTTGTCACCGTCCCCCACATCACCTGCTACTGTCCACTGTTGATTGCACCAAACTTTCTATGGTCTTAGAGCCTCTGCTCCTGTGATTCCCCTACTTGAAATGCTCCTTCCCTGTGTTTGCACCTGGTTATTGGTTTCTCATCTTTCAGATCTTAGTTTAAATGGCACTTCTCATACCTTCAGTCTAAATTTGGTTCCTCATTATACATCCTCATGGGGTCTATGATCTGACTTCATGTACTCTAGTCACTTTTGATAAATGACTTTACAGTTAAGTCTCTTTATAAGACTTTACAGTTATATTTCCATATGTTATTTTGATATTTGATGTAACTTTGTATTGTAGGAAAGGTAGTTATTGATACCCAAATATTCCAGATAAGCAATCTGGGAAGCCACATTTAAGAGGCTTTGGTATAAGAACTAAAAATAATTATCAGAGATAAGGGGAGTGCTCATGTCCTCTGATTACTGATTACATGTCCTTAATGGGTAATAACTACAAAAGTTTAATAAAGGTAATTATAATGGATACTTGATTTGATATCATAATATATTGGTTGATGGTAGAGATCTCTTTTCTACTTTCAGAGAGATAGTATCAAACCATACTACAGTGAAACATTTAGTCTTTGATTCTGCCTTCTTCTTTTTTATGGTGACAACTTTAATTTTTCTCAATTTCATAGTTCTTTACATTCCTTTATATTAATGATAGAATGGTCCTTTTCCTATTGTTTTCTCACAGGCTTATCAACCTTTCCATCTTTTAAATTCCTAACCCAGTAATTCAGATTTTAAGAGCCTATATTCTATTCCCTAACTTGCTTTTGTCCGATTCCAATTTCTGTTAAATTAAGATTTAGCTTCTATTCATTTGTAACTTGTGGGCAATAATTCATGAAGAATAAAAGAGAAAGGTTAGTGTTCAAGGTTGACTTTATAAATAACAAAAAAGAGCTGGGTTCACAACTTTTCTCTTTCTTACTGGTTGAAAGCTTATGGGGTTGGTATTCTGAGAGGAGAAGACTCTTTTCTTTAAACTTTAATATTTACAGTATGGCTCAGATAATTAGTACACTTCCAAAGTGTCCTTCTCATGAAGAACTCTTTTAGAATGTCCCAAATGAAAATAATTTTTATTATATATGTTTCATGTTCTATTCATTCTTTCTGCTACATTTTCTTTTAAGTTAGTCTTCAGATAATGGCATATGTTATATACCATTCAGACTAACTTAGCTATGCTATTATTAATCAGGTTGTTTCTTATTCATCGTTCTAACTTCACTTGCAATAGGTTCAATCATATAGTTGCCAGTTTATAGCTTAAATACAGTTGAATATTGGCAGTTTCACATGGATTAACTTGCTATATTGTTAAGCTATATTAACAAATATATGGATACTTGTTTTGATATCTTAATATATTGATTGATGGCAGTGACCTCTTTTCTACTTTCAGAGACATAGATATTGGGTTAAGCGATCTTGTTCTCTATAGCAAAGGTCCCCGATCTTTTTGGCACCAGGGGCAGGTTTCATGAAAGACAACTTTTCTATGGATGTCAGTGGGGATGGTAAGGGTTGGGGGGACAGGACAGGAGCCTGAGTTCTGGCAGTGATGTAAGCTGTGGGAAGTGTCTGTAAATACAGATGCAGCTTTGTTCTCTTGCCCTGCCTGCTCACCTCCTGCTGCGCAACTGAACTTCTGTTCCTAACCAGCTGAGATTGACTGGTACCAGTCCTGTGAATGGGGAATGGGGATCAGGAACTGTAGCCTTATAGGAGCAATAGAAGGCAAGTGGAGGTTTCCAATAAAACAAATAGTGACTGGAGAAAATAAGCTGTTATATCATCTCTCTTCTAAAATTTTACTTGTCCTACATTAGATTTGGGAACATGAAAAATTTTCATAACTCATGAGATAGTTTTCGTATTGTCTCGGTGGTGTTCCTTCCTTCCTAGAGTTCCCTTGGTGTTTTTCCATCACTTTTCCATATACATGTTGTGGTAGTTTTCATCACCGGCACCAACTCTGTAGTTTTCCCTTGGCAAGGCCTATGCTGTGAGTAGACTCTCCTGCCCTGCCCTCTGATTTTTGACTTAGCCCCTGATTTGCTTTGGCTAGTGATAGGCGGAATTGGTGGTATACCAGTTCTGATATTAGACCTTAAGGAACCTTACTTTTTCCCAGTTGTTCTCCTCTGTGTCTACTGTTACCATGAAGTGAACATGCCTGAACTATTATGTTTCTGTAAAATGAAAAGAGGTCAATCATGATGGCTCATGTCTATAATCCTAGCACTCTGGGAAGCCAAAGAGGGTGGATTGCCTGAGCTCACAGATTTGACACCAGCCTTGTTCAGTCAAGCGCAAGACCCCATCACTTCAAACAAATAAACAAACAAACAAATAAAAACAAATAGCGGGCACCTGTAGCCTCAGGTACTCGGTAGGCTGAGGCAAGAGAATCACTTGAGCCCAAGAGTTTGGGGTTGCTGTGAGCTATGATGCCACAGCACTCCACTGACAGTGACAAAGTGAGACTCTGTCTCAAAAATAAATAAATAAATACAATTAAAATAAAGAGAGACACATGCTTTATATATTTCAGAGTCATTTCATTAAATGCATATTGACTGGAAATTTTTATTTTCCTTTTATCATTATGAAATAT
>CAUYON010020310.1:0-15527 GCA_963573935.1 Arctocebus calabarensis
AGCCCAAGAGCTGGAGGTTGCTGTGAGCAGTGTGACGCCACGGCACTCTACCCAGGGCGATAAAGTGAGACTCTGTCTCTACAAAAAAAAAAAAATATATATATATATATATATATATTTTATAAAACCTTCAAATCACACAGAAGTATTTCATATTTCATTTACCCTTTAAGTTCTTCTATACCCTTTAAAATTCCTTACATGTAGCCTGCTAAGATGCTGGGGAAAGCTTCATCTTTATTTTTTAATCACATTTTGAAATTGTGTAAGTAATATTTTAATCCATTTTCATTATGAAAAGTACAGAAAAACCCAAACATATACACAATAAATATTTATAGATACTTTTCCTTTCCCAACCCTCTCTACTCCTATTCTGGAGATATTGACTCAGAAATTTAATGTACATCTCTCAGATCTCTTTATATGACACACACACATACTACACATAAATAGGATCGTTCTGCAAGTATTGTTTTCCATAGTTTTAAAAATCACACAACTGTTGGTACACTAACGTTTATAGCAGCATTTTTCACAATAGTCAATAAGTGGAAACAACCTAAATGCCATAGATAGATGAATGAATAAATGAGATGTGATGTATGCAAACGATGGAACATAATTTATTCAGCCTTAAAACAGAAGGAAATTCTGATACATACCACGATGTGAATTATCTTTGAAATCATTATGCTAAGAAATAAGCCGAGTATTGTATAATTCACTGTATGAGGCACTTAGAGTAGCCAAATTCATAAAGACAGAAAGTTGAATGGTGGTGGCCAGGGGCTGGGCAGAGGGGGGAATGAGAAGTCATTGTTTAATTGGTACAGAGTTTCAGTTTGGGATTCTGGAAATGTTTTGGATACAGATGTGATGGTGTGATGGTTGTCCAACAATGTGAATGTATTTAATGCCACTGACCTATATACTCAAAAAGGGTCAAAATGATATACTTTAAGTCTTTTGTGTATCACCACTATAAAAATAGGAAAAATAGGCTCAGTGCCTGTGACTCAATGGGCTAAGGCACCAGCCACGTACACCTGAGCTGGCGGGTTTGAATCCAGCCCCGGCCCGCCAAACAACAATGACGGCTGCAACCAAAAAATGGCCGGGCGTTGAGGTGGGCACCTGTGGTCCCAGCTACTTGGGAGGCGGAGGCAAGAGACTCACTTGAACCCAAGAATTGGAGGTTGCTGTGAGCTGTAATGCTGTAGCACTCTATCCAGGGTGACAACTTGAGGCTCTGTCTCAAAAAAAATAGGAAAAATATACACAACTAATACCTAAACCATTTCCTTGTGAACGAGTTACATGTAGACATTTATAGGTTAAAATATGACTGACTCTTATGGCTCCTCCCCATCCTATACTCCCCTTTGGAGGTAATGCCTCTCAAACAGTCTGGCATATGTCCCTTGAGTTCTTTTTCTGTGTATTTACATCTATCACAGAACATAGATTTGGAGCCAGACTGGGTTGAGATTCTGGATCCACCATTTACCGTGTATGTGTGTGTGTGTGTGTGAGAGACTCTTGGACTCATTAAAGTTTCTGTATTTTAGGTTCCTCACCTGTAAAACATAATAATAGAAACCTTGCATGGATGGAATTGGAGGGCAATAAGCCTGGCACGGAAAGACAAATATCGTATGTTCTCATTCCTATGTAGGAACTAAAAGGGTTGAATCTCATGGAAGTAGAGAGTAGAATTATAGTTACCAGAAGCTGGGAAGAGTGGGGGGAGGTGGTTATGAAAAGAGGTTGGTTAATGGGTGTAAACATACAGTTAGGTAGAAAGAATAAGTTCTAGTGTTTGATAGAACAGAGGGCTGACTATAGTTAAAAACAACATATTGTGAATCTAATTTATAGCTTTCATATGAAGGCTAAAACCCAATTATAGCACAAGAATACAGGAAAAAGGGAAAGGGAGGGGAGGGGAGGAGAGGAGAGGGGAAGAGAGGAGAGAAGAGGAGAGGAAGAAAGAAAGAGAGTAAAAGACAAGCACACCTTATATAGGTTCGGTTAGGGAGCTGCCGGGATGGTAGAATAGCCAACAAGGAGTTACTGCTCTGGCAGGAAGAGCCGTTAGGGACAGGTCACAAGTTTGAAATTTTCAGTAGGTAATTGGAACAGGGAGATGAGGTAAGTTTTGTGACTGGGAGATAAGTTGTTTAGTAAGCAACTCCCTGTGCTTGGAAAGAAGGGGCTTTTCTGAAGCAGTTACCTAACAGTTTTGAGTCCAAAAGCCAAAGGTTTTTTTCTTTTTTTCTACCTAAAGCCAAAGTTTATTGGTTCTTGAGGTTTTGCTTCTGTGTTAACATTTGCACTTTGTTGGAAAAGAAAAACTTGAACACCATGAAAAAATAACAGTAACTGATAGCCCAGTGGAGTAGCTCAAACTTCTAGTTTAAGTTACTCAGGACGGTGAGGAGGGATTGCTTGAGCCTAGATATTGGAGCCCAGCCTGGGTGATTTAGCGAGATCCCTTCTCTAAAAAACTATGATAGAAAGTGTAGTGTGGTAAGTACATAAGCCAGTAATAGGTATTTATTATCATTGTCAGGTATAGTTAAGTCCTCACTAAATAAGTGCAATTATATATATAATGAAACCAAAATTGCCACAGGCTAATTGGTATAAGCCAGGGGTCCTCAAACTACGGCCTCCCGGGCCACATGCGTTGGTGTGAATTGTATCTGTTCCCATTTTGTTTTTTACTTCAAAATAAGATATGTGCAGTGTGCATAGGAATCTCTTCATAGTTTTGTTTTGTTTTTTAAACTATAGTCCGGCCCTCCAACAGTCTGAGGGATAGTGAATTGGCCCCCTGTTTAAAAAGTTTGAGGATGCCTGGATAAGCAATTATATTCATATGGCATATTTCTGGTCAGAAATATATCATGAAACTTCTAAATAGAGACTAAAAACACTTCTAATATTAAACACTGGAATAAATATAAGCTATACATATGTTTAAGAGAGATTAGCCTTTCTGCTCAGCTGCTCTGTGGAGGTGGTAGCCAGCAGGAGGGTGGTGACCTGAGGCCTCACTTCACCTACCTGGAGCCCACAGCACCCACTGCCCACCTGGCCATCACGCAGCAAGGTGCCCCATAGCGAGGTACCCCAGCAAAGTATGAGCTTAAAAGAGCTAGGGTGGCCAAACCCACAAAAAGGTGGCCCCGACTGTTGGCATTTCTGTAGATCCAAGAAGGCGGAACAAGCCCACTGAGCGCTTTCAGTGGTGGGCAGGAACCCACCAGGCAAGGTGTGGAGATGTTTCAGGAAAACCCACACAGTCCGCTGTGCTTCTTGGAAGTGAAATAATAGACTATGACACACTCCATCTCAAAATTTCATAGTAACCCATGTATACTACACAAGTAACAAAAGAATATTTCATAGCTGATCTCAGACAAAGAAAACTGTGAAAGTGGGGCTCAGTCACCAAAGATGTGTTAGTTGTTTCTGGTGTCCTTAAAAGACATTTGGTTATTCCCAGTAATCATCTCCACCACATCAATATGGCTCTGAGGGTGACTGTGAGCACCACTGTCGCTTTGACCCTTGATCAGGGCAGTTACTAGGTCCTGGTTCCTCTTTTGGCCCAGCTGGCACTGCCTCCTCTTGGCAGCTGCTCCTATTGTGTCTTAAAGCTGAGCCGCTTGGGTCTCACGGTTCCCGGAGCTGATCTAATGTCTGCTTTCTAATGATTTCTTCACTGGCTTTTCCTCTATATGTGATAAAACTAAATCATCAGCCACTTGTTTTCAGTCTCTCCAAAGGCTCCAGACTATTCTTTAATTTGTTCTTCAGAAATATCTGGGCTCTATCCACCCACAGCAATCTTTCTGGGGACTCTTTCTCTTTTAAAGTGTTGGCCCTTTAGGAGTGTATTTATTTGCCACTGAGTTTGTGTTTTTTGGTCCAGAACCTGATCTGCATCAGCAGTATTTGAGAAAAGCACAAGTTCAAACTTTTGATCTTCCAGGGAGGGGGGTCTACAACTCCCCAGATGACAACGGTCAAGTCAGATCTTTCTTGCTTGCGTCCAGGTCAAGGCTCCCCACAGATGCTGTACCATCATCCTCTCACGGGCTCTTTGTCCTGGATCCCTCTGCCACTCTTCCACCTGGCATGGGGCACTGGTCAGTCCCCTACAGGGGCTGCTGGTGCTGCCAGTCCAACTGTGTCAGGTCTTTGTGTGGCCCCAATTTCAAATGGTGGCAAAACTCCATTATAGTCTCATGGGACCACTGTTCTACATGCAGTCTGCTGTGGGTTGGAACACTGGTTACCCTGAGGGCCAGGTGTCCAAAGGTCCTAGCACCCTGAGAACCCAGGGTTTAGCTTCCTGAGGCCCTAGTGGCCCTGGGTGCCAAGTGATATTGGTGTCCTGAGCAGAGGGCTGGGGTCCCTGGTAGTCCCCACCTGGGGCTGATACCTGACAGGATCCATTTTCTTCTTTGTCCCTGGCTCCCTCGTAGCATCTCGGATGTGCCGATCCTAGCAGGGATCCTTTCTGTGTGGATATTCTGCATCTTTTCTTCCTCTACCATGTTACTCCAAATTTTTAGGTCTTGGGCTATTTTAGTTTATAAGTAGTTGTGTATATTTCACCTTTTTTTTTTTTTTGAGACAGGGTCTCACTTTGTCACCATTGTTAGAGTGCTGTAGCATCATAGCTCACAGCAACCTCAAACTCTTAGACTCAAGTGATTCTCTTGCCTCAGCCTCCCAAGTAGCTGGGACTATAGGCGCTGGCCACAACACCCAGCTATTTTTTAGAGATGATTCAGGCTGGCCTCGAACCTGTGAGCTCAGGCAATCCACCCGCCTCAGCCTCCCAAGTGCTAGGATTACAGGCATGAGCCACTGGCTTGGCTCTATTTGACTTTTTCTTGGGGAGGGGGATGGATGCTGGTGTCCCCTACTCCACTATTTCAGTGACACCATGCCACTCTTTCATTTTTTTTTTTAATTTTTTCAAAATAACTCAGTACCACTGCCTAAACCTAAACCATGAAAATAATGTCTCAAGGCCTGGCATAGTGGCTCTCGCCTGTAATCCCAGCATTCTGGGAGGCTGAGACAGGTGGACTGCTTATGCTCAGGATCAAGAGCAAGACCTGATCAAGAGCAAGACCCCCATCTCTAAAATAGAAAAAAATAGCCAGGTGTTGTGGTTGGCACCCATAGTCCCAGCTACTTGGGAGGCTGAGGCAGGAGGATCGCTTGAGCCTAGGAGTTTGAAGTTGCTGTAGCTATAATGCCACGGCACTCTACCCAGTGTGGCAGAGGGAGACTCTGTCTCAAATAATAATAATAATAAAATAATCCCTCAACATCGATGAATAGCCAAGGGTTCAGTTTCTCCTTATTCTTGTTCTCTTTTTCCTGGTTGGTTTGCACTGGGACCCTCCAAGGTGCAGCTGCTCTCAAGGTATCTCCCTCTCCCTTCTCCCTCCTCCTCCTACCTTCCCACCTCTCAGCCCAATACACTTACTGCCTGCGCTATTCCTAGAATGATCAGAACCCAGATCAGAAGCTGGTGGCTGACTGGGGTGGTAGGGATGTTTTTTGCATCTGGACTTCAGACAGAGCTGGATGTCTTGGTTTCTGGGCCCAGCCCAAGTGCTCCGATTGCTCCTCACATGCCTCTTGAACATGGCCTTGGCTTCAGAGTCAGGGAGATTAAAAATGCTGCCTCTGCCCACACACAACCCTGCTCTTCTCTCCACAAAGACCCTGCTGCCCTAATTACAGTCACAGGCACATGCCTGAGGCAGGGGAGAGCCAGACACTGCCAATTGGGTTGCCTGCCACCAGTAATGGTGAGAAAGCAGAAAGGAGCCCTGCCTTTGCCCCTGCAGATGGTGGGTCCTCCGGTGACTGCTTTAGATTTCAATGGATGTTTGTTGTACAATCAAAACTAGCATGGGGGGGAGGGCGGCACTTGTGGCTCAGTGGGTAGGGTCAGTGGGTAGGGTGCTGGCTCCATATACCAAGGGTGGCAGGTTCAAACCCGGCCCCGGCCAACTAAAACAGCAGTGACAACTGCAACAGAAAAAAAACAAAAAAGAAAAACTAGCATTTGGTAAGAAATTAAAACCAGTAATCCAGCCAAATAAACCACCCTCAAATTATCAGCCTGAATGTGAGAAGAATTTTGTACCTTACCTCCTTCCACCTGGTGCCACCTGGCTCCCTCCCTCCCTTCCTGTGGCTGTGCAGTCCCCCTGCCCTGGATCCTGTCAGGCTGTGGGATTTGGGGCAGCCTCTCTGGCCCAGCCAGTCCTCCCTTAAAAGGTTTAAGCCTCCAGGCAGGGTGAGGGCAGCAGAAGCAGGGATAGCTGCTCCCAACAGTTGCTTCTTAGTGTTCCTTGATCTGACAGGCGCCTCCAACAGGCCGAATTTATGTTGACAAGTGTCATTTTGTTTTTTTCTGTCAGGAGAATGCTAGTGGTGCCAGTGAGCAGGCGTCCTGAGCACGTTGCTCTTAGGTCCTCATTTGAACCCCTGAGACAGAGAGGAAATGCTCCTCCACCAGGTCCAGATGACAGCGAGTGGGCTTAGGGGCCAGAGCCTGGGCAGGAAGCATTGCCAACCCTCTTGTGGCTTGTGGGTAGAGATAATAAGTAACCTTGGGAGACTGCGGTTTGGAGCCCCAGGGGTAGAACAGAGACGTGAACTACGGCAGAGGACCCTGGACTGCATTTAATGCTCTGTTGCCATGGTCTTGAAATTGTTAATCATTTTCAAACAAGGGACCTTGGGCTTCTATTTTGCACAGGGGCCCCTCAAATTATGTCTTATACATAATGACAGCCCCTTGCAACTGTGCTTCAGCTGCAACCCCCTCCCTAGGCAGAGGGGAGCTTCTGAAGGGCAGCTGCAAGCAGGCCTGTGTTTGCATTGCAGGTGTCTAAATGGATCCTGATGCAGCAGCGGCCCAGAGCCTGCCCACTGCCCACAGAGTCCACCATCTGCTTCTGGCTTGTGGGGTAGCTCCTGCAGCCATTCTGAGGTCTGGAAATAGAGTTTGGGCCTGGCCAAGGGTCCCCCCACTCAACTCCAAAGCCATGAACTATGCTCGTGGGTGGAGTTAGGGACTTCAGTGGAGGCTCTACATATGCCCTAAAAACAGTGCACACCGACTATGGGCACAGAGATCTGGGGTCACCTAGGAAAGCCATCCCCAGCTTTCTACCTCATGGCCAGGGTTGCAGTCTCCCAGTCTGAACAGGCTGACTGAGGCAGACAGGCTAAGGGTCACCCAGAGGGCCAGCAGGGTGAGGACAAGGGGACTAGGCTGTGGGGTGTGCCCCATAAACAAGTGTTCATTTATCTTAAAAAAGGACAGGACCCGGGTACAGGTCTGTGCTCAGCAGGGGGAGGGCAAGGACTTGGCTCAGTAAGTGGGGCCCTCCATGCCCCTGTGGGTCCAGGGAGAAGCCCAGCCGGGGTTCACTGCCCAGCCATGACCATCTCCGTCCTCTCCAGGCTCCTGGGCTCACCTGCCTTTGAAGCCAGTATCTGGGACTACCCCAAGGACTCCCTGGGGCCCTCCTCTGACCAGCAGGACCAGCAGGCAGGGAGTGCTTGGAGCAATAGTCCCTAGAAGAGGTATGGAGATCCTGAGCACAGTGGCCACCACCCATTGTCTCTCAAACATACCAAAGGAAGCCCTGACGTGGCTGCAGGGGTCTCAGAAGTGCCCCAAGCACCCTGCAGAGGCGGCCCTTTCCATTGTGCCCACTGCAGGGAGGTCTTCACTTCCCTGGTTCACCTCATGCAGCACCAGAAGAACCACAGCGAGGAAAGTCCTTCTTGCATAACCCCGTACTGGAGGAGCACTGCAAAATCCACCTGCTGGACTGCCCAGGAAGAACAATCCCTAGGTTCTGGGCCCCCAGCAGCCTGCCCTGACTGAGAGCCAGGCCATGCAGTGCTGTGTCTGCAGAAAGGCCTTCATCAGGAGGCCTGGATGCTCCATCTAGCTGACCACCAGAAGCTCCACAAGGCTGACAAGGCTGTCAAGGCTGATGATAGCGAGTGACCATCAGGCCTGAGTACCCCTGAAAGATCCTAGAGAAGCCAGGGGAGGAGGCTTCCCGGCCTCTGTCCCAAGGCCGCAGGTCTGCAGCACTCACTCAGTTCATCTCTTGATCCTATATGACATGTTTTGTAATCAGCTCTAAGAGGAACTTTATTTTTTATTTTATTTTATTTTATTTTTGAGACAGAGTCTTATTATGTCACCCTCGGTAGAGTGCCGTGGCACTACAGCTCACAGAAAACTCAAACTCCTGAGCTTAAGTGATTCTCTTGCCTCAGCCTCCCAAGTAGCTGGGACTATAGGTGCCTGCCACAATGCCCGGCTACTTTTTGGTTGTAGTTGTCATTGTTCGGCTGGCCGAGGCTGGGGTCGAACCTGCTGGCTGTGGTGTATGTGGCTGGCACCTTAGCCGCTGAGCTATAGGCGCTGAGCTTAAGAGGAACTTTAATATTAAAGTGTCATATTTCAGAAGCCTTTTCCCAACTGGACCACATTTCCCTGTGCCTGGCAGAGACCTGCTGCCAGTTTTCATTTCACTGTTGACATCCCAGGGGCCAGAAGGGGGTGCTGACCCCTGTTGCCCTCCAGCCAGTTCAGCTGGAACCTACTAGTAAACAGGGTTATTCCCCCCTACTTTTTTGAAAAAAGGTATATGACAGAAAATTTGCCATTTTAGTTATCTAAAATTGCACAATTCAGAGGTATTCAGTATATTCATAACACTGCAACCACTGGCGCCAGCCAGCTGCAGACCTCCTGTCATTCCGGGCTCCGCAGCCTCCACACTCACCCAGCCCTGTCCTCCAGCTCTGACAGCCACTAATCCCCTTCCTATCTCCCAGGGTTTTTGCCAGGATGTTTAGGTCTGATGAAAACTGATCCATACATGTTTTGACTCACAGAAGGACTTTTTTTTTTTCCAGATGTCAACACATTTTTTAAGACCAAAAAAGTTAGGCTTTCTGGTCTGCCTTGGAGAACCAAATATTTCCCAAGAGTAGTGCCACCTCCCTTGGCTGGCAGAGCAGAGAGCAGACAGCTGGTGTTTATGGCTCCCCTTTCCACCCTCAACCCATGGTGCCTCTCCACTTGTCCTCTTTCAAAAGAAAGCCTTGAAGTTTTTGTCTTTTTCCTTCCAACTTTAGTTGGAAACAGTGTTGGGTTGAGTCTGAATCTTTGCCTGCAGAGACATTCTTCAAATCATTCTCAAGTCGCCTTTCAACTTGAAAAGCCTTTGGACGTACCCTACCCTCACCTGCTGCTGCTTCTTGGCCAAACTGCCCTCTCATGGCCTCTGTCCCAAGGGGTCCTGCCTGACCTTCCAACGCCTTTACCTCATCTGCCAAGCTTGCTTTTTTATGTCTGCCTTCTCAGAACTCTCCCCAGCTGGCCTCCAGACCTGGCTTCTCAGCTTCCTCTAGCACCTCCAGCTTGTCGCTGCAGGTCTCCTTGGGAACTTCTGGCTCTATCCCATGCCTTAATGGCTGGTGGGCTCCAGCTGCTCTCCTGGACACCTTCTCTTTCACCCTGCAGAGGAACTTCTCCCTTGGGGCTTAGGTTGGAAGGTGGGGTCTCAGCCCCACAGCCACCCCATCACCCCTGGAGTTCCCATGCCTTTCCTCAGATACAGTATCTGTGAGCCACAAAACCACAGGGTAAGCAGAGACTGTGGAGGCCCCACTTATTGGGAGCCAGGGGTTTACTCCATGCATTTTCCATGCCAGTCCCCCTACACTGGAGGCAGGTTCACAGAACTGTTGGTTGGTGCCAGGATTGCAAGGAGGGCACAACACTGGGCTGACCCCTCCTCTGCAGTGGGCCTGGAGACCCCAACACAGACTTCTTCAGAGATGTCTGCCAGATGTCCCCCAGAACATCTACCCTCCACGAACATTGCCTAGAGTCCCTCAGTCCTCCAGTCCAACTTGTCCAAAGAACTCATCTTCCCCTTGTGTAAAACAAACAAAACCCCACCCAAATGCCTTATCTCTGGGGTTCCCACTCTCACCAGAGGGACCACTACCTTCCAAGGCCCCAGAGGATTTTTGATGACACCCCGGGCAAGAATAATGTGCCCTGGGAATGCATCACCCGACCCCTGTGTTCTTTTTTCTCTTCTGCAACACATGTCCCAGGCTTTCTCCCCTTTTGTTGGATGTCTGCAGCTTACTCTGAGCAAACTTTCCCCACCATCCTATCCTTAGTAGCCTGCAGCTATCTGGGTACCTCTGAAATGCAGACATTGTCAAGATATAAATCCCAGCAGACCAGCTTCATTGCATCCCTCTCAGCTTTCTCTGTGCTAAGGTGGGGGAGACTGGCATCCTCAACCCCTCCACCCCTACCTGGTTCCACCCTCTTTTTTTTTTTTTTTTGAGACAGAGCCTCAAGCTGTCACCCTGGGTAGAGTGCCGTGGCATCACAGCTCACAACAACCTCCAACTCCTGGGCTCAAGCGATTCTCCTGCCTCTGCCTCCCCAGTAGCTAGGACTACAAGCACCTCACAACGCCTGGCTATTTTTTGGTTGCAGCCGTCATTGTTGTTTGGTGGGCTCAGGCTGGATTCAAACCTGCCAGCTCAGGTGTACGTGGCTGGCACCTTAGCTGCTTGAGCCACAGGCGCCGAACCTCCACCCTCACTCTTACTGAAGACTTCCTCCTGTGCCTGGAACAGTCTCCGCTGCTGCACTTTACCTTGCCCAGCACAGAACCAGCCCTCCAGGGTAGAAAGGGATGAGAAAGTAGTGAGTGAATGAAAGCCCCTTCCAAGACACTGTCCAGAGAAGCCTCACTGGGCCTCTGAAGAGGCAGGTGAGCCCCAGAGAGACAGCAGCAGCCCTCCTTCTCTTTAGGTTCACCCTCTTCGTGGTAGTCCAGCCACTTCTGCATGCCTGGCTCCCCTGTGCCTTCCTCAGTCAGCATCCCCCCCACCCCCACAGGCCCCATGCCCCTGTCACCATGCTCCTAGCCTCCTTGTCTGCCCTGTAGCTGTTGTCACAGAACAGCTGCTGGCCTGGTTCTGGGAGCTCATGATCTGGAGGACCAGAGTCTTGCAGGCCATCTTCCTCCTCACCCCAGCCAGGGCCTCTAGAGTGATTGGGGGTGGGGGGTCTGGACACTACTAGGTTCTGAAACTCTCAAAATGACTTTTTTAAAAAAAAGGAAAAAATATGTCCATGGAGCTGTAACTGCTACATCATATTTTAAATGAATATGTTGAACAAATTAACTTTCTTAACACAAAAATGCAGTGTGACACAGTTCTGCTATCCATGCTGTAACAACAGAATTGTTTGGAAGCTACAGTGATTTGCAGTGCAACTGCTCTTGGTGGGGGACTCTGTCATGGCCAGAAAGAGGCAAAGGGAGGCACGAAGCAGACAGAGATATAAGGAAGCTGAGAATGAGCTGAGAAAGGCCCAGCCAGTGGTTACACTGGTTTGGAAGAGAGAGAACTGAAGAAGAGGCCACAGTGAGGGGGGCAGTGAGGGCAGCAAAGGAGCAGCCTTCAGCTTGTCTTGACTGGTAATGTGTTTTCAAAACTTTTGAAATCTCTGCCAGCTTTTAAAAATCAAGAGATTTCAAACAGAAATCCAGACCTTTGGCTTCTTTGGAGAAATCCAGACCTGGGATACTGGACTTACCAGTCCACAAAGTCTTACTTGGCTGGAGCCAAACAGCATCTGCCTCTTTAGAAAGACCCCTAGAGGCATGTGAGTTTTAGAAACTTACCTGAGAGTATGAGAAGACTGGAGAAAAGAAACAGAGAGGGAAGTCTGAAGGAGCTAGACAGGATCACCTGGCTACATATAAGGGCTGTATCTTCAGCAAGTCCAGTGTGGCACCATCAACAGCTGCTCAGACCTTTTGGGAAAAAGATCGCATCACAAGTTGTATGTTCATCCTTTTTTTTTTTTTTTTTTAAAGACAGAGGCTCAAGATGTTGCCCTGGGTAGAGTGTCGTGGCATCACAGCTCACAGCAACCTCCAACTCCTGGGCTTAAGCGATTCCCCTGCCTCTGCCTCCCAAGCAGCTGCAACTACAGGCGCCTGTCACAACACCCAGCTATTTTTTGGTTGCAGCCGTCATTGTTGTTTGGCAGGCCAGGGCTGGGTTTGAATCCACCAGCTCAGGTGTATGTGGCTGGCGCCTTAGCCCCTTGAGCCACAGGCGCCAAGCCTGTTCATGCCTTTTGATCAAGTACAAGATTGTTAGAGAAAAGACAAGAGTACATAGTTTATGGAAGAAAAAATTAACAGGAAAAAATGAAATATTTTGTTGCATGGTTTGTGGGTGAGAGATCTGAAAAATGGCATTTTATGTGTATTTTAAAGCCTTTTTACTGCAGTAGAGTGAAAAGCAGGCTGGCATGCAGCATGACAATCACAAATGTGGGATTTTACAGACTTTAATATATGGGACACCTTTAAAGAAAAGCCATAAGCAAGCCTTGGTTTACATCAGTGCATTATGATTTGCAGCTATAATATCCTTTCATAAGAACCACTATTTTCAGGATTATGAAGTTTAAAGTCTTAATTCATGTGTGAACCAGTCAAATCTTTTCAAGTATCTTCATATGCCAAGAAAATGTAACCAGATTTTTTTCTAAAACAATAAATTTTATCCTCTTTGCTGTTTTCAGTATCAGAGCTGTTTCAGTTAAAGCACCATTGCCTTGGAACTTTCTTAGATGGCAAGCCTAGACTGATTGGCATCAATCAATCAATCCTCTTAAAAGAGCAAAAGTGCTTGGTTCAGACTTGGTTTCCTTGTATCCTCTCCACTCACTACATCATGGATGTCTGTTGTACGCTGGTGAAGAAAATCCCACCACAAATGGGAACGTGTCCACCTCACCTGCAGTTTGCTGCTGTACCCTGGGTCTACACCTAGTAGGCTTTGGTGAATATTCAGAAAACGACAGTTCAGTTTGTGAGGGCACATCAGCTTTGCATATATACTGCTGTTCAAATGCACAATTTCGACAATTATTTAGCAATGTGTAGTTTATAAGTGTTAAAGGGTCTTGCACGTGATGTTTCTTATAAAACCGTCCATGGCTGCGTCGTTGTTGCAAAATGTAGACCGCTCTTGTGTTCGGGTTCTTGGGTGACAATTGTTTTCAGTTTGTGCTTTTTACGTCGCTGCTCTGTTTTACAACAATAAAGTTTACAAGGCAGGTCCGACGTGAGCGCGGCCTGTGGCTGTCCCGGGGGTTCCGGGCGCTCCGGGTTCCTGCCCAGCCGGCCACACGGGCCCGGAGACCAGATCCACCACCCTCCGGCACCGCCCAGGGCCCGCAGTCGCAGTCAGTCCCCGTCCCGAGCACCGGACGGCGTTCTCAAGCGCCCGCCGTAGGACCGCATCAAACGCTCGCTGCGGCAGAAACAGACCGCAAGGCCAAGCCGGAAGTGCGTGCGCGGCCCTCTGGGAGATGCAGTACGGCGCAGGCGCAGTGGCAGGTAAAGGTGCCGCGGCCTTTGTCTCCGTGGGGCGGGTAAGTGAGGCCCAGCCGTGCGTGGGATCTGAGATCTTCCCCTGGGCTCCAGAGGCCCACCCGCGCGCGTCCCTGTAGAACTCTTTAGCAGCTCTGGGCCTGGTGCGAGTCGTGGGGGCGGGGCCAAGGCCGAGTGGGCGGGGCCCGGTGCTGTGGGGTTCTGGGTCCGAGGGAAAGGGTCGTGCCTGGGTATGGAGGGGCGGGGCCTAGGTTTCGCGTTGATGGCGGGGGGGCGGAGTTTTCCTTCTCGGGTACAAGCCCCGCCTCTCATGGCGAGAGTGCGGACGCGGGGTGCAGGGTGCAGCAAAGGTCTGGGGCCTGCGCTGCTGAGCAGTTTATTGAAGCACAACCTCCCTTCCCCCCGAAAGTCGTCGTCACCTGTAAATATTGCCCCCAGGAGCACGTGTATACATCGGTGCGGGCTACTACGCTGTTCAATGGAAGAGGGAAATTGAGGCACACTGGAAACCAGGCAATGCATCCTGTACTTAAGTCCTTCAGTTTCCCTATCTGTTACATCGCAGGAAGATACCTGACCTGGTGCCTATGGGCTGAGGCGAGGCCTACCACATCGGTCTCCTCTATGCACTTTCCCACCAGAATTGAGGCTGATGTCCCTCCAAGAAACCACAGCAGGTGATGACCCCTTGGCCCAGCTGGACCCGGTGAGTATGTGTGTCTTCTCACAGTTGTCCATTCTTTTAGTCTTAAGCGCTGGCTTAATGGCTTTTGAGCACAATCTGTAGTGGTGTATCACTTATCTTGTCTTTCTCTGGACAGTCTGGTAGAGTAATATGCTGTAGTTATCTCAGGGCTATAAGGAGGTTCTGTTCTTGGGTAAAACTCAAAAGAATTGCATCTGTGTACAGAAAGTTACAAAGTTCTGTTCAGCAATTTGTACTGAGACCTCTCTTGTCTCTTTTCTACTTTTTCTAAGACTGCTGTTGCTAAGCCACTAGAGCTGAGATAACACTCATTATTTTATCCCTTTCAAGTCAAGGCCACTTAGCTGCCTGCGTCAGTTCTGATGTGAACACTGAAGAGTCCTTTGGAATGTGAGGGAGCTAAGACACTTGAGAATTGTAAAATTTTGTTTATAAAGCTGGTCAGAGTACTTTCATCTGCCTAATTTTGTCTGTCTCACTAACTAGGATTCCCCCTGAGGACAGGACACTTTGGTCACCACTCAGACCACCACATATGCTATGAACCAACACATGCATTCCCTCCCTTTCCTCCTTCCTGGCAGAACTGCTGTGATACCCAGCCCACTCTGCACAGTGTGGCTGCATGCCTGCTGCCCCCACCTGATGCCTAGCAGGATGACATGGGTATCTTCCCCATATTGTTATGTTTCAGTGAACAGTTAAAAAAAAAAGGTACGGTTGACTTGGCGCCTGTAGCCCAGTGGCTAGCTCAGAGGATCTCACCTAAGATCCTCTCAAGGCACACCAGTCTACCCTGGCACACAGGTTGAAAATCAATGCTCTAAGCCAAAAAACATGGGCGGCCCAGAAGCTAGAAAATGCAAAGAAATGGATTTTTCTCTAGACCCTCTGGAAGAAACAACTGACATCTCGATTAGAGCCCCGTAAGACCTATTTGAACTTCCATTCTCTAGAGCTGTAAGATAATTTGCTTTGCTTTAAGCCGTTAAGTTTCTGTTTATCTGAGTGCTCTCCTCAGTACCTTCTCCCACCCTTCTCTGTTCTCCCTTTGAAGATTCTGTCCATGACTCTTTTTTTTTTTTATTTTCTAATAAGACTAAATTTATTCAATACCCTAGTAAAAGTTTTGATTGTAAGTATCCAACAGTATAAAAAGTACAAAACAGATCTGTAGATTTCTAATATATTAATACAAAGTGCATGACTACATACAGTACATCCTACAGGCAAAGAGAGATGGAAGGGAAAAAAGAAGACTGTGGTTGAGGTCTAGTAATAAATAAATA
>CAUYON010020311.1:0-22452 GCA_963573935.1 Arctocebus calabarensis
GATGGGTGGAGGGAAGGCAATTAGTGGGATCACACCTACGGTGCATCTTAGCAGGATACTGGTGAAACTTATTAAATGTAGAGTATCAATGTCTTTATATAGTGATCAAGAAAATGCCATGAAGGCTATCTGTAACAGTACAATCAAAATATTTCTGATTGTATATGAATTATATTCTGCCCTATAATTGCACCAATGTACACAATTATGTTTAATAAAATTATTAAAAAAAAAGAAAGAAAGAAAAAGGGGTCAAACAAATGTCTTCTAGGAAGAAAACTCAGTCTAAAGATCAAAAGTGTGACCATAACCCAAGGAGCCTCGACAGTAACAGTCATAATACCAAACACCACAACTGTAACAACACAGAAAAGAATACAGATTGGTAAGATGTTCAAACTCCCTAGATAACAATTCTATCCTTAAAAAATTAGATTTTTTGGGCGGTGCCTGTGGCTCAGAGGAGTAGGGTACTGGCCCCATACACGGGAGGTGGTGTGTTCAAACCTGGCCCCGGCCAAAAAAAAAAAAAAAATTAAATTTTTCACACGGGAAAAAAAAAATAGGTTATCACAAACTTGTTAACATTATTAAATCCCCAAAATAACAGAATAGCAGCGACAGACCTATAAAGAAAAAGGCTGTAGGCAAAGAATTTTATACCTAATCTAGTTATTGTTTACATATAGGTGTTGAGGGAGAGATATTCTCAAGAGTTATAATACTAAGAAGACTAATGATTGAGATAAACTTCTTGAAACAAAACAAAACAATGAAATTTTGGAAATTTAATGCCAGAACAAATGTATATTAATTAAAAATAAGAAACATAAAATGAATTAAATATGACTGGGTATAAGCACTAAAGACAGGTAAGTGTAAAGCAAAAAATGTGTTTCAAATATAATATAATAACATCTTTGAAATTGAAAATAATAAAAATTATAAAAAAGGAGGGGAAATTAATAAAAATTGTAACAAGGAATTATAAGAAAATTAACAAAGGGGATACAAAAGAAACCATTTAATCTCTCATCTTCTATGAAAAGTATTATTAATTTGCAAGTGATGTTAGCTTCAGAGATAAGTTCACAAAAACACAATGACCATTACTAGCAAGAGTAAAATAAAGATATCTAACTTCCAAACAACCAAGAGGTTAAGCTTTAAAACAACACAATACTGTTGACTTTAAAGGAGCAAAATTTAATAGTAACAGTAAGTACACAGGAGAACAAGCCTAAAACAGAATTAAGACTCAATCTATAAAGAACACAAGCAAATCAGCAAGAAAAAAGTCAAACTCCATAAATAAGTGGACAAAAGACATGAATAGAAGCTTTTCAAAAGAAGATAGACTAATGGCCAATAAACATGAAAAAATACTCAGTGTCTCTAATTGCCAGGGAAATGCAAAACAAAACTGTAATGAGGTTTCATCTAACTCCAGGGAGAATGGCTTTTGTTAAAAAGTCCCCAAACAACAGATGCTGGTGTGGATGTGGAGAGAAAAGAACACTTTTGCAAGATTGGTGGGACTGAAAACTAGTACAACCTCTATCAAAAGTAATACAGAGATACCTCAAAGGACTAAAAGTAGATCTACCATTTGATCTAGCAATCCTGCTATTGGGTATTTACCCAAAGGAAAAAAAGCCATTTCATCAAAAGAACGTATGCACTTGCAACACAATACACAATCGCAAAGATGTGGAATCAACCCAAGTGCCCATCAATCCATGGGTAAATTAATAAAAGGTAGTGCATGTGAAGCCCCCACACTGTACCCCATGGTTGAACTATTGTACACAGCTATGATTCAATAAAAAAAAAAAAAAACCATGGTACCCAAGGTGGTGACACCTGAAAAAATAGAGGTACTAAATCTTGCAATTTTCAAAAATTATATAAAAAAAAATAAACAAAAACTAAAAGGTAGTATATGTATACCATGGAGAGTACTACTCAGTCTTTAAAAAAAAAAAAGATGATATAGTATCTTTTGTAACAACCTGGATGGAACTGGAGATTATTCTTCTAAGCAAAGTATCACAAGATTGGAAAAACAACACATGTTCTCACTATTAAATTGGAACTAATCAATCAACACTCATATGCATATATGGTAGTAAAATTCAACGGAAATCAAGGTAGGAGGGGAGAGAGGGAGATGGATAAATTCACACCTAATGAGTAGATTGCACACTAGCCGGGTGATGGGCATGCTTATAACTGTGACCCAAACCATACAAAAACAATTCATGTACCCAAAACATTTGTACCTCCATAATATTATTTTAAAAACGGTCATTGCTGTCATGAAACTAACATTTTAACAATTACAGACAGACAATACACAAAATGGAAATCCTTTGAAAAGTTTTTCAAAAGAGACTCATTCCTAACATTCTGAAATGTAAATGGGCATACATAGACTAAGCTTACCAGTAAGAAGGCTCTCAGAGTAATTAAAAATTAAAACATAATGATATATATTATGTAAAAGTTTCACCCCTAACAAAAATCACAGAAAAGGGTAAGGCATTGTGTACTGTATTCCCGGAAGGAGAAGGAAACTAAAGAATTGCGAAGGACCCCAGTGACTACCGCTAGTAACAATAAATGTTATGCAAACACAAGCACAAAGGTTATGTGGCAAAAATCAACAGAAATCAAAAGCAGAACTCTAAAGTATTTAAAGAATATTTACACTGGTAAAAGGGAAAATCTGTCACGAGGGCAGACACAGCACTGAAAATGAAAAACTCAAAAAAAAAAAAAAAAAAAAGAAAATGAAAAACTCTGGGAAGTAAACCTAGGAAGCAGCATAACATGATGTGTGAGATTCAGTGTATCACAGTAATTCATCTCGGACAAAAGAAAGAAAAATGGGGGAGGGGCACGGCCGATGTAAAGATAACTTCTAGGCATATATAAAAGCCTTATACGATAGAGGCAATACTTTGATAAATGTTCATCTCATGCTTAGAGAGAAAATCTTAGCAAATAGCAGGTCTTACTTTTCTTCCACAATACAAAGAAAATAGAAATTGAAATGTAAACTAGAAATAAAAAAATGCTCAGAAATTGTAAAATACTTTCCTATAAAATGTGTAGAATAGCAGAGGAAATTTTTTACAAAACTACAATAAAATACTGTACAGAAAACAAAACTATCTTACCATTATCTGGGAGATACCACTGAAGCTCTTCTCAGTGGCAAATTTCTTACCCTAGTTATTTTAATTATTAAATAATAAGCAATCTACTGAAGCAGCTAGAAATGACAATAAATTAGTAAACAAACAAGCAAGATAAATTAGCCAGGCATGGTGGTGCATGTCTATAGTACCAATCTCTCGGGAGGCTGGGGCAGGAAAACTACTTGAGCCCAGGAGTTCAAGGTTGCAGTGAGTTTTGGTCACACTACGGCATTCCAGCCCGGGTAACAGAGCAAGACTCTGTCTCTAACCCATAAATGCATTAATGTACACAGATGATTTAATTTTTAAAAAAGAGAAAAAGAGAGAAAGGAAGAATGAAATTACAAAAGTAAAAGATTCCCTTATTCCCGGCGCATGTAGGTGAGGGTGCCAAACTCCAAAACCTATAGAGACCAAGTCAGCTCATTCATCAAAAACAAAGCAGGTGGGTTTAAAACAGTAATGAACAGCGAAGACTACAACATATGTGCTACCTAACCTGGAGGGGTAGCTACCACTCAACTGCACCAAATCACTGCTGTGAAGGAATGTAGGTCTAATCCTGCCAAATTCTCCAATATTTTAACAGGAGAGAAAAATGTAGATTTTTAATGTGATATTTTCTGCTTTATAAAATGGCATGTGAGCCAAATAAAACATGCCTATGAGCTAGACTTGGCCGGTAGGCTGCAGTAGGCAACTTCTGATTTAGACTATTGACTTTAGCTTGAATCAATTTCAATAATTTATATTTTTCCAGAAAAAATATCCATTTCACATAGATATTCAAATGCATTCACATGAAACTATATCAAGTATTCTTTTAAAAAACTCCCGTATTTATTTTTGCTATCTAGTTTATTTCAGTGATAACACATTCATTCTTAATTAAATATGCTATCTTCATCAGTTTATTGCTTTTCTTTTTCAAAGAATAAGAACTTGGATCTGTTCATTAGATTGAAAGGTTTTGGGTTTATAATTTTTAAATTTTCAAGTGGGTGGAATTCTTACTCAAACTTTGTTAATAATTTCTGATTTATTGGCTCAGCACCCATAGCACAGTGGTTACGGCGCCAGCCACATACAACGAGGCTGGTGGGTTCAAACCCAGCCCAGTCCAGCTAAACAACAATGACAACTGCAACAAAATATAGCCAGGCATTGTGGCAGGTGCCTGTAGTCCCAGCTGCTTGGGAGGCTAAGGCAAGAGAATTGCTTAAGATCACGAATTTGAGTTTGCTGTGAGTTGTGACACCACAGCACTCTACCGAGGGCAACATGGTGAGACTCTGTCTCAAAAAAAAAAAAAAAGAAAAAAAATTCTGATTTATTGTATTGTAGACAAAGACTATGCTGAATTTGTCCTTTGTAATTTAATTAGGTTGGCTTTGTGGACTAATGCATAGCTATGTTTTTGTTAATTTCTGAATTTTTAAAAAGCTACTCTCTTTTTAAGAGTATGAAATTTATGTCACGCAAACACTCATACACACATATTCAGTGTTCCAATTCTATTAGTTTTACTTATTTGACCAATCTGAAAGGAATTTGTAAAATCTCCCCTATAATTGTGTTTTACTCAGATTCATAACATTCCTAAGAATTTTTACTGAGATAAAAATTTTGTAATTTCTCTTGCCTGAGTCTCTCAAGTAGCTGGGGCTACAGGTGCCCACCACAATACCCAGCTATTTTTTGGTAGCAGTTGTCGTTGTTTAACAGACCCAGACCAGGCTCAGTGTATGTGGCTGGTGCCCTACTCACTGAGCTACAGGCACCAAGCCAACAATGGTTTTTAAAATACTAATATTCAATACTGATCAGGGTGTCACTTTAATTCATTCCTTTTGGTAAAACATGCCTGAGAAAAATGTTATTTATTAGAAGAATTTTACCAGTTTCTTATCTTTCACATAATAATCTCCCTTCTAGAAAGCCAGCATGGTTTCTAAATCCAAGTTGGTAGAGTACATGGTACCAGAGAGAAAACAAACTTCTTAAGTGAGATTCCAAGATAGGTTTCATCATCTCTAAGCTTAAAGGAACTGCTGACTTCCTTGTTGATGAAATATAGGATTCTGGTACGTATGGCATGAACTGGCATCATGATTAATTAAATGTTATCTTGGGATAAAATAGTTATTAAAAGCAAGACTTTGGAAGAAAGAAGTGTCTCCTACATTTGACCTTTATGATAGCAATGATGACAAGGACAGCGGGGTGGGGTGACTGCTTCTGAACACCCTGGAAACAAGAAACAAGCTTCATTAAACTCCAGCTTGAGTCACAGTCAGAGAATTAGTGCGTCCATGATGAGCCTAAAATAGTCACTTATTTCTTATAATTGCAGGGAAGACCCTAAATTTAATTGTGTGGTCTGCAGAATTACAAGTTCAAACCACAGACTCATCAAGTCTCCTATGTGGAATTTTGGGTCCTAAATGGAAAGGAATGACACCTGACACTGGAAATAGGAATATTTTCTAGATTTAGAAAATAGTCATCCCCAAGTGCTCCTGACGCCCTGATAGCTCCCTGGAGTCATTCAAGAGAAAGTCAAAGATCATGAAGACTTGTAACAGACAAAGCTAAAGCAGTCGTCTCGCAAGGGGATGTTTATTTCTTCAAGATCTATTCCCACCAAGTTCCACTGTTTCTAAATCCACGTCTAGAATCAGATCAGAACATTCCAGGAGGAAAACTTCCAGGTCTGATATGAGAGAACACAGAGTTACAAGATGTTGCTAATTTATATCAACATAAACCTGGGGAACAGGTGTACCAATGGACTCCGAGATGTCAAGCTGGAGACAGACTATGACACCGGGGGCTGCTCTTGCTGAAATAGGTGCACATACCAATAATTCTCCTTTTAATACACTGGCTTGAGTAGTTGGAACTGACTCAGTCTGTTTAGTCACTGGCTGAAACATGGATGCAGTGTGGCCAACTGGCAGTAAGACTGAGATGACAGACTTTTCCTGGCCTGCTGTAGAGGAAGGAATTGCTTAGGGAGATGAGCATGTTGGAGTGGATTTTTCATGAACACACACCATTGCTACAGATCCCAGGAAGGCCTAAAGGACTCTCCTTCCTCTAAAACAGTGAGAAAGCTAGAGAAACTGTCTTCGATTTGCACATCCTGCTCTTACACAGGAATAATCTGGAAAGTGGCTGGAGTCTTTCAACAAACCAAAGGTGACCTCAGGAGAACCCCATGTTTCTGGAGATGTACTGGGAACCCAAAAAGTCACGTGTAGATTTGAAACACCTAATATTCATGACTCAGGTGCATCGGTATGTTCAGTCCCTGCTTCCGTGCCCTGTTGTCCTTCTAAGTGACCTACAACCACTAAAATCACATAAAGAAGAACATATCTACAAGACATGTGTTTAAGATCTGAGATTCATCCGATCTAGTAGCATGACTTGTGAAAGGTACTTGAAACCTCTATACTTCACTCTTATCAGCAGTGAAATGACAACCGTAACACAATAGAACCTCTGTGAGTTGACTACCCAAGGGACTGTAACAAACTGGTCAACATACAGAGGTGATCAACACAAGAAACAAGGCCTGCTGTACTGATATGTACATGTGGTGCATTTCTGGTCTATGAAAATTAAGTCAACCTAAGGAAGTGGTCAGTGTAGGGAGGGAGTCCACGAGGCACGTTCTACTGTACATAGCACCTATGTATGGCTATAGTGGGGACTAAATAAACAAATAGCATTTTCAGAACAGTATTTTGCTCAAGATGGAAACTCTGCATGTATTAGATAGTGTTACTATTACCCAGTGTTATTACTGAGGGGCTGGTGAGCATTACATAAGTGTTTTTTTTATCATTAATTACTCAGTTAAAACTTAGCACAGTAAGATTGGAGGCCATCCAGTAATAATTCACTAATGGAATGAAAATACAAAAGAGTTTAATGCTAATCAGGCTTATTCACAAATGCAAGCATTATCATTTCATTGTTCTTTATCAATACTTGCAACTTTGTGAATTACTTCGAATTTTTAAACTTAACAAGTCCCCATGCACTGAGCTAGTGGCAGGAGATCAGGGAGGGTCTTCACTCCACTGGAAGGATCCTCAAAGGAGAAAACGTCATTGGGGTTCCTTTCCATTTCTCAAGTTTTAATGTGTATATCAATCGCTTGGGAATCTCATTAAAAGAAAAATTCTGATGCAGCAGGACTGGAGTGGGGCCCAAGATCGAGCATATTGACAAGGTCCCAAGTGATGCCAATTCTGCTTGTACCTGGCCCACACATGGAGGCCCCAACATGTGCAACCATGCTGAGGGCCACCTGCTTCAGGCAGAGGTGACTGAGCCCGTAAGGACAGACTGTCCACCCTCTGTCATCAGGTTCCTGAAGGAAAAGCTCCTTAAGGCCTCTCAGCCATTTATGTTCTACTCAGACCTTCTTGCTCATACAAACATCCACAGGCTTGATGACTTCTCCTTAGCCAAAGAGTTTTGAATTATTTATTCATTCATTCGTTCATTTATTTTTTGAGACAGAGTCTCACTCTGTCACTCTGGGTAGAATGCCCTGGGGTCACAGCTCACGGCAACCTCGAACTCTTGGGCTTAAGCAATCCTCTTGCCTCAACCTCCTTAAGTAGCTGGGACTACAGGTGCCTGCCACAAGACCTGGCTAGTGTCTCATTTGTAGTACAGATGGGGTCTTGTTCTTGCTCAGCCTGGTCTTGAACTCCTGAGTTCAAGCAATCCACCTGCCTCGCCCTCCCAGAGTGCTGGGATTATAGGTGTGAGCCACTGCGCCTGGATAACCAAATAGCCCCTGTTGTGTCCACAGATTTCTACACAATAACTGGATGTGATTTTGGTGAAGGATGCAGGCTCCCAGGCTCTAACCTTGGGGATTGTGATTCTATAGTCTGTTTTTGGTTTTGCGCTTCCACACCCTCCCCAGCTGTTCCTGATGTGCACTCAGGTTTAGAATCTCTGCTTTCGGCCAAGGTGCCTGCCTGCTTTCCCCTCTCACCAGCTAGTTCCACTTCATGCAGCCTGCAGGTGGTCTCCTCCATGCAGGAAAGAAGTGTGTGTTCTAGCCCACAAAATAGATCTAAGCCAAGTTCTAGAACATTTAGCTCAGGACACAGGAGTGTGTGAAGGAGAAGTGGAAGTGAGCGCTGCTTGGCATTGAACACACACCTTCTCTGTCTTATAAGAGACCCCAAATGGAAACAAAAATAAGTCACATTAATATGAGTAATCAGCACA
This sequence comes from Arctocebus calabarensis, assembly GCA_963573935.1. Taxonomy (NCBI): domain Eukaryota; kingdom Metazoa; phylum Chordata; class Mammalia; order Primates; family Lorisidae; genus Arctocebus; species Arctocebus calabarensis. The sequence goes on from CAUYON010020311.1 coordinate 8,466, forward strand.
CAATGGGTACTCTAAATGAATGGGTAATGCAGGAGGGACTCTGTGGGCACACAGGCTGACACTGGAGACACTGCCAATTATCCTTTCCTATTACTCTGGCCATGATTTTGTTCTTACACAGCTCAGCAGTTTGTCTCAAAATGAACCAAAAGTGAATCTTGTCAACCATAAAAACAAGCAAGTTCACACATAATGGAGACCGGATAAATCCTTTTTAAATTGATCTGAACTGAATTAAATTTACCATCCAGGCAGGGGTGAACCTGAAGAAACAAAACAAAACAAAATGACAAGTGTGTTAAGAAATGAGAATGAATTTCACAATTCCAACGAATTGGTTAGAACTGCATGAGATTCTACCTGTTTGAGGAGCAGAAGGCAAATAAAGGAGGAAGAGGGCAAGGTCTCCAGTGGTTTTAAAGAAGGACCTTTGTTTTCTCCATGTGTGGAGGTGCAAGAGCATTGGGGAATGTGAGCGGGGCCCATGCGATAGTTTCCTGGTTCAACTGTTTCAGGCAACTATTTGCAAAGCCATCTGGATTCACTCCAGATGACTGTAGTAGTGTGGCTGTTGAAACCACTGTAAATGCAGAAAGCAGTCACAAATATCCCTTGGGTCCTGAAGACACAAAGTCCTTATGCCATGGCAAATGGTGCAGGAAGCTTTGCACGGCCCAAGCAGCAGCACTGGGGACCACATTGCTGAGGGGAGCAAATGCAGCACGGCTGAGCCCATGGTGACCTCCAAGCAGCCATTCTCAATCTGCTTCTATGAAAGAATTCAGCTTTGTGGATAACTTTTTGAGTAACTTTTTAAATCAATTCTTCTAAGGTAAGCATCTAACTAATATGCATGGGAGAGAAGTCAATTAATGAATTCCCTGGGAACTGGGCTTACATGTGTATAGGAGCCACATGGAAAGAGGTGCAGGTTTCCAGAACTGGAGCTGATGCAGAGATACTGGCAAAAAGCATCTGGAAAGGTGCAGCTCGGTCCCCAACTGGTGCCAGTTTACAAACCACTTTACCTACAGAAGCTGTTAAAAGGGTCCCGGAACAGGGAATGAAGAACGGAGTTAAAGTTCCAATAAAGAACCTTTGCAGGCTCAGTGCCTGCAGCTCAACAGCCAGGGTGCCAGCCACATACACCGGAGCTGGTGGGTTCAAACCCAGCCCAGGCCTGCCAAACAACAATGACAACTACAATAAAAAAAGAAAAAAATAGCCAGGCTTTGTGGCAGGTGCCTGTAGACCCAGCTACTTGGGAGGCTGAGGCAAGAGAATTGTTTAAGCCCAAGAGTTTAAGGTTACTGTGAGCTGTGACGCCACAACATTCTACTTAAAAAAAGAAAAAAAGAACCTTTGCAATAATGGGCCAAGGGTTGGGCGGAACCTGCAGCCTTCTGATTTCAAGATGGTTTTAAGCACCAAAGGAGGCAAGAGAATCGTCATCGTTCTCTGCTGTACAGAAAGGAATTGTTCTGAAAAATTTGGATTCAGTCTAAAGGCCATATGTAAGGATGTACAAGGCCTGAAGGTTGCAGATTCCCCACTCCTGCTAGGCACTGAGCAGAAGTTTGGGTTTTTTGTTTATTTAACTCTGAGTAGTAGCTCAACCCACTTGGCACACATATATGCACACACACACAGTCTCACCATTGTCCCACACACAGCAATCCCAAGCCTTCCTGCCTTCTATTCTGTCCTCTGTAACTGTCTGGCTGGGTCTGTGCACAGGAAATCCAGGCGAGATCCCTCATCCATGGAGGCGACTGTTACATGTATAAACCAGCAAGGCAGCCCTCTCCCAAAGCTACCTAATGAAAACCTCATGTGTCAACTTGGGTTGCACAGACAAACTCAGGCTAATTCCAGCTGGGCCTCGTGCCAACATATGACTTCACTGTCAGAGAAACTTGCAGGGACCCCAGAAAGAGAAGATCAGTGTGTGGGCCAGACCTGCTCCTACTCGTGACCAGCTGGGCGTGGACGGGGTCACTGATGTCTCCTCTCCCATGGCTGCTGGGGACCAATGGGTCCTGGCCAGGAGGCACAGGCCTCTAATAGCTAAGAATCCCAAGCCTGGCCCAAATCCTCCTTTTTTATTTTTGGCATCATCCCCATAAAATTCTCTGCCATTTCACATGTTCCACGCCAAAGAGAAACCTAATTAGGAAGGCCCAAATCTCTGTGGAGTATCCCCAGTTACAGAAGCGAGGAAGGAAGGATATAATTAGGACCTGATTTTTTTTTTTAACAGAACAGCTCAAAGACCCCTTTTAGAAAAGGACACTGGAAAACAGTTGATCCATCCCTACCCAGACTTGCTCCCTGAGAAATTTCCCTTATTGGCATCTTTTACAAAACACTTTTATAAAGACAAATTTCAACCTCAGACTGGGCATTTTTCACTTAGCTCTTTTCACACTTAGGGATTTTATACATTTTTCAGGCAATTCCTTTTGCCTATAGTACAGCATTATTTTCATACATTTTGTGATAAATCTTTGGTAGGCCACAAAACTTCAAGGAAACCGCACTTCAAAAATAAATAAATGTGTTTCTACCTGATAGGTCACCGTGAAATAGCTGATGACTTGGGCTTTTGTTAAAGGAACTAACAGAAATTCTCTATAAGATTTGCTTGTAAGTTCTGCCGTCAGCATTGGTAGCTGAGTATGATGATTGCAAATAAACTGGTGAAAGCTGAGATCTCTCAAACCACATCGCAAGTGGAACTCCTGCCTGAGTCCTAAGGAGCTCTTTAAATGTTATCACATGAGCCCTCGTGGAATCGGGGAGGATTTGCAGTAAGGTAAACATTCCCCCACAAGCTCTGGGGTCCAGTGAATGAATATATGAAGAACAAAGATGAACTTTGATAAAGACCCTTAAGTATTACAGAAATAACTTCCCCCAAATGTTGGAATAACCTCCCGATATAACTAGGAACAACTCTAAGGAAGAACTCTCCACAGTAGCCCAGCTCGTTTTCCTGAAAGTTGCTAATTCCACTTGCATGTAGTTCATTTGACTGGGTTTTATTTTAGCAGTTGTATAAGAATCAACAACCCCAAATGTAGATTTTTACCGTTTTAAGAAGGAAACTTTTTTCCTGTAAATGTATCTCTGAAATGATGATGGAAGTCAATGGAAGAGAGTTTTGCTATAAAATATGTGCTTTGCTCTAGCTTTTCAGAAGTTATCGCTGAAATAGAGAGCAAGGTCAAATCAGGCCTGCAAAGACGTGGTGAGTCACAATCAGTCAGAATTGGAGGCCGAGCTGGCACTGTTCATACACTGAATACCCCGGATAGAACATCTCTACCCTGAACCAGAAAATAAATGTCTACAGCTGCACTTGGTGTTTGGCACTGGGGTTCATTCACCATATGGTCACCCTTATTACCATCCTCCCAACAAGTCCAGCAAGATAACAGGAGAGAATCATGCTCTTGTGACTAGGCTGAAGGCCAAGCAAATATCTCCCCATCATGACCTTGGTCTAGTCTTCCAAAGGGCCGTTCTACTCGTCTCCTCTGGTTCCTATTATTGGGTCTGTACTTCATGTTCAAATTGAGAGTGCCAAAACCCACCACCCTGGACCCCAAAGTCTGGAATCAAGTTGCTTTTCAGAAGGCTGAGAGTGTGGTGTTGACAAAACAAAATAAGAAGGCTCTTTCCTAGACCTTTAGCCAAGGCAGGATCTAAATGTCAGAATGATCACAGGGTTTTAGAGTAGGAAAGAACCTTAAAGCTTATCAAATGCTGTTAATTCTCCTCATAACTTAAAAAATTCGTGAAAGCCCTTTCCCCAGTAAGACTGTATATAGAAATTCAATATGTAAACAACTGACATAAAAGAAGCTGTTATGTCTACATAATGGAATATGATTTGGCCATAAAAGGAAATGAAGTGGTGAAACGTGGTCCAACAAAGGAACCTTGAAAACATACTAAGTGGGAGAAGCCAGCCACGAAGGGTTGTATAATATATGATTCCATTTGCATGAAATGTCCAGAAGAAACATCTCTATAGAGACAGAAAGTAGACGAGTGGTTGCCTAAGGCTCGAGGGGATAGAGAGGTTGGGAAATGACAGCTAAGAGTTGCAGGGTTTCTTTACGGAGTGATGAAAATATTCTAAAATTGATTGAGGCACTGGTGGTACAAACCTCTGAATTTACTAAAAGCCACTGAATTGCACACTTTCCATGAGTGACCTTTATAGTATGTCATGTCTATCACAATAAAGCTGTTTTAATTGATTAATCTTTTTTTTCTGAAACAGAGTCTCTCTCTGTTGTCCCTGACTACAGTATCGTGGCATCATAGTTCACAGCAACCTCAGACTCCAGGGCTCAAGCCATCCTCCTGCCTCACCCTCCTGAGTAGCTGGGACTAGAGGTGCCTGCCACAATGCCCTGCTTTTTAGAGATGGAGTCTCGCTCTTGCTCAGGCTGATCTTGACTCCTGAGCTCAAGCAATCCACTCATCTCAATTTCCCAGAGTGCTAGGAAGCTGCTTTTTTGTTTTTGTTTTTTAATAAAAGGTAAGGGGGCGGGGGGTGCTCTAACTGCTCTGCCATCGGGGCCTCCATCCTCATTCTCATCCTCTAGAGACTCCAAAACCACCTCTGTGGGCCCCTAGAGCTCTCTGGAAAATTGTTTGAAAAATCTCGATCTAGTGCAGTTTCCCTTACCCCAGTGAAAAACCAAGACGTGGACCCAAGTGTTTTGACTCACACACCCAAAGTCTCACTGACAAGATGGGGCCCCATCTCGGGAGAGAAGAGGCCCTCCAGGTCTTACCATCCATGTCCAGGCGCTGCATAATGATGGCCAGCTCCACCTCGCTAGGCATGTACCCCAAAGAGCGCATAGCCATTCCCAGCTCCTGTTTGGAGATGAAGCCATTCCCATCTCGGTCCAGAACCCGAAAGGCCTCTCGGATTTCTAAAGGGAAAAAGCAAAGAAAGTCTAATGGTCACATGGCTAGGTTTATTGCATTGACATTATTGGTGATCGTCTACTGAGTAATAACTCCTAACCTGCTTTACAAATAGTGAGATGTTGAAAAATAAGAGACCAAAAGAAGAACAAGGAAAAGAAAGGAAGGAAAGAAAAAAGAAAGAAGAAAAAGGGAATGGTGGGGAGGGGAGAGGAGTATAGTGCAGAAAGCAGGGTGGCATTTAAGCATCCTGAAACCCTGTAACAGGCAGAGACAGTGGTCCCAGCAGAAAGGGAGGTCAGCCAAGGACACTTTCTGAGCAAAGATAAGGACTAGGTTTTAGCTGTCAGCAGAAAACCTCTTAACTCTGGCCCTTAGGAGAAAGGGAGAATGAGATTCCTCTCTACAGACATACTTCAGTTCCCTGCTGCTGCAGAAGCTGTGCAGAAAGCTTTTCAACCTCATAGGAGGATAGGAATTAAGTGTCCTGCTGTTTTTATTTCATTCCCCTAATTTACAGGTGTTTTATGGAAATAAACAACCTTAGATCAATAAGAGTGTCATGAAAGTTCAAAAGGGATCTTTAATCACTTTGTCTCGGGCTGGCAGAGAAGTCAACTCTGCTATCAACAAGGGCCATTTCACAGGCAGGAGATCCCCTGGCCTTTCACCCCAAACTAGAGCTGTTCTGAATTCCTCCCAGACCCCCCTCCTCCAGAGCCACTGTGGCTGTTAGTCCTGGGTTGGCTGAGCATTTGCCTGTGATGACGGCACAGGGAATTTGAGGTCACAGCTTGAAGATGAGAGGTCCATCAATCATATCTAAAAACACCAGATCCTAGAGCAGCTTTGATTGTTCATCAATAAACCCAGCACTGGCTCAGATATGGCAGCTGCCATTACTCACCATGCCGTGCCACAAGTATCCACTTCCTTTTAGGTAAGGAGCACAATACTAATTAAGTATAGAAAAATAAAAATGACCCACCAGGCATCATGGTTCTCATCCTCTGCTCTACACTCTAATCAGGATGGTAAAACTCTTACAAGACACCTGGCTGTAATGATCTGACCCATTTACTTATGACCTCACTAAACAGCTGAACATGCTCTTGGCACTACCTAGAACTACACACTCTTTCCCAAATGAGCTTTGCTCTTTCCTGTTGGCTGCTATTACATAATACATTGACTTTAACCTAGTGACCTAAAACAACAGAAATTTATTTTTTCATAGTCAAGAGGCCAGAATTCTAAACTCAGTATCACTAGATAAAAATCAACGTGACAGCAGAGCAGGGCTCCCTCTGCAGGCTCTAGGGGATAAGCCATCCTTTGCCTCTTGCAGCTTCTCATGGCTGCCAGCATTCCCTGGCTTGTGGCCACATCACTCCAATGTCTGCCTTCTCCTCATATGTCTGTCATCTTCCTCTGCCTCCCTCCTATAAGGACACTTGTATTGGCCCTTTGGGGCCACCCAGAAAAACCAAGATAATCTCCCCATTTCAAGATCCTTCATTTAATCACATCTTCAAAACCCTTTCACCAACATAACATTTACTGGTTCTGGGGGGAGGAGGACTGTTTTTCAGATTACTACACTGTCATAGCCAATACTTTCACCTAAAACATCTTCCCTTCCTCTTCCCCTGCCAAAATTACATATGCATCCTTTAAGTCCAAGTCAGGGACTACATATAATTCCATGAAAGTGTTTTTGCTTGCTATAGCCAAGTTCTCTCCCTTCCTACTAATTGTTCAACAGATCCTTTTTTCCTTTCACATGACATCTGGTACACTCAATGTAGAACAGCAGTTCTCAACCTGTGGGTCACAACCCCTTTTTACAATGAAAATACATTGTGGCATTAGGAAGGTTGAGAACCACTAATCTAGAAGCACCATGATTGGCTTCTCCTCTGAACTGTAAGCTCCTCCTACACTTTTTTTAGGGAGGCAGAGTCTTGCTCTGTCTCCCAGGCTAGAGTGCCATGCCTCAGCCTAGCTCACAGCAACCTCAAAGCCCTGGGCTCAAGTGATCCTCCTGCCTCAGCCTCCTAAGTAGCTTGGAACTACAGGTTCCCAGCACCATGCCCAATTAAGTTTTTCTATTTCTAGTAGACACAGGGATCTTGCTCTTGCTCAGGCTGGTCTCGAACTCCTGAGCTCAAGGGATCCTCCCACCTTGGCCTCCCAGAGTGCTAGAATTGCAGGCTTCAGCCACCGCACCTGGTCCCACCTATACTTCTTTCATCTTTAAATGTTTCCTACCCACACGCCGTTAAGAGAAACACTAAACAGATAGCTTTTCAAAGGAAGATGAGTCTGAACAGATAAGAATCATATATTAATAGCAAATTCATTATCGATACTAATCCAGCACGCTGCTTGCTTTCTGGGGCTGAATGTGGGCTCCAGCAGAGAGCTCAGCTTGTGAGCAGGACCCTCAGCTCCTAGCCAAGTGCATTAGCTAATTAGGTCTGCAGCCAAACCCCGAGGCCTCGTTCTGCTCATGTGTGAAATGAGCTGGGTTGGTCTCAAGGACCCTTCAGGTCCTCCCCGCCCTCCTTTCTGTGGCTCCCCGGACATCATAAAGTGTTTAAAAGAAGAACAGGAAGACTGTGTTCTCTTACATACCCTATTAATCTGCTGTTCACCACCCTTTCCACTGATGATACAGAAAAAGATTTTAGTCCAGTCCAAATTCTGAATCAAGGAGTCTGCCTGCATTTTTAGGTTTCTCTCAGTAACAAAAATATGCCCAAGATTACCTACAACAGCCATATGTTTTCTTACCAAATAGCAGGTGGCCTGAAAAGAGCTAAAAGAGCCACTGCTCAGCTGGGGGTCACGGTGCACAGTGCTCAAGGACAATGGAGGAGAGAGCAAGACCTCCTTCGGCCTGAACCCAGAGCCCCAGAGGCGGAGGACCGGAGAATGCAGAGAGTGGGGGATAATTCCTCTTGAAGTAGAAATCAGCCCGCCAGACAGATAGGCCAGCTCTGCCCTGAGACCTCTCAGTCTCAGTTTCCCTCAGTGAGTGTGACTGGCTCTCCTTCCAGCCTCTGTAGTAGGGTTTTACATTGGGGCCAGACATACCATGCAACAGGTGAAAACGTCTCTACCTCTCATCCCTTCTGACTTAATCCTGAACTCTCTGGGCTGTTAATATGGGTTGGTCCACTTCTGTTCACAGGGCCTGGCCTTCTTCCTATGTTCTCCCTACGTGCCCCAGAGCTAGTGAACTTTAACCTGCATCCTTACACTGGATAACCCGGGAGAGCTCAGGTGGGGGTGTTGAGAAATGGGACTTTGGCAGCTGAGCCTTACGACCCCTCTTCAGCTGCTGCCAGTGACAGTTGCCTCACCCTTGGGCTACTGCATTTAGCAAGTCAGACCTTCGATGGGGGGGGGGGGGGGTCACTGCCAAACTGGCCTGTGTGAAGGAGCCTGAATGTCCTCAGTTTACTGTCTGCAGTTTACCAGCCAGGCCGCCTCCAGCCTCACCCGGGCCCGGCAGGCACCTAGCAGCTCAGAGTTCTATTTTCTGTGGCCTCCTGGGTAAGTAGGACAACACTGTCCTTCTCTGTTTGTAGGGAATATCTGCTCCTGGCTCCCAGGCAGAGAATTTATATGTGTATGTCTGCACAAGCAGACAAAGCCCACTAACTTCATTTTCTTTCAAAATAGCAGAGGAGGAAAAAAAAAAAAAAAAGGCCCCAAACTAGAAATCCAGAATGGGAGCCTCTGGAGATTTAATCTTTCTAGTGTAAGGGAAGCCCAGGCAAACCAGAGGCTTATTAGAAGGAAATGGGTCTTTCAGTCTGAGAGAGCCATGTGATGCGTGCCTCACTTTATTTTTAATAGCAGAACAGGGTGTGAGAAATATGCCCGTAAAACCAGCCAGGCTGCTGGAGCAGGCAGGATCCCTCTGCTGCTGGCTGCAGGAGAATGGCTCGCAGCGTGAGGGGGTCACTTTCCCATCCCTGAGCAGTGGGGACCACAGATCGAGTTTTCGAGAACAACCCAGTAACACTGTGTGCTTTTCACGGGAATTTATCCCCTCTTTGAGCTAGCATCCCCTGTGCTTCTGAGCTACATAAGCATGCCGTGCTTTTGGTCTGTAATTAAAATTTCCTTTTCAATCTCAAGCAACATGTGCACATGGGGTACTCAGTGGCATTTAAACAATCTCCAAGATGCCTTTGTGTGCCACAAAGGGGGCATGTGTAACAGCGATAGGAACCTGTCCAACAGTCATTGTGTGGAGTTTGAAAAGACACGTGGTAAGACACATCTCCTGAAAAGGACATGCAGGCACCCTATACATATGGAATTGCCCAGAATCACCATCCGCATTCCCACAGGGATCTCAGCCTTTCTTCCCTAAAGTGATGCAGATCTTGTGCCAAGCAAGCCCTTGGAAAGAAAGACTCCTGTTCTAGAGCCCAAGAAATGTATTTCTCATATGCCAGTATCTCTTTTCTTCTTAAAAAAGTCACAGTCACTACTGCGTCTGGACCCAGTATCCTCAGAGACCAGGCTGCCTAAGGATATACCCAGCTCAGGCAGGAACAATGGCAAAGACACAGCGATCACAGGGAACAGACACATTTCTCAGGCGTCAGATGAAGTACAGACACCAGCCAGAGTCAATATGGCTAATGTTCTGGCTTTGAAAGATCGCTGAAATGTATAGAACAATTTGCAACCACAAATCAGTAATGAAGGATAACAATGTTTCCTATCCCCATTCTTGTTAGATATAAAATCTGTTAATTCTCCACAGAAATGTATGTTTAGGAAGAGTGTGTGTTTCAACTGCATAAAGTGATAACTCTCTTAACAAAGATGTATCCTTGATGAAACATATCATGCAGACATTGCAAAACTGGAGACAGAGGCAGTTCAGCAAGGCTGGGCAAGGCAATTACTAAAAACCAGTGCAAATTCACCAGAAAATGTAAGACACAGACCTAGAGGTCTTTATTCAAAGGAAATAATCAGGTAGGGACTGAGCCAATGAAAAAAGATTTAGAAGGGTTTCCACCTTCTCTAAGAAAAGCAAAAATAATGAATATTTAGAGACGATTAATATAGTCATTCGTACTACAAAGAGTTGCTCTTTACATATTATATGCCAGTTGCTGTGCTAGAATACATGAATAGTGAAGGAAATTTTCCAGGCTGCGAGAAGCTTATATTATAGTCAGAGAGACAGGGAGGTGACCAAATGTTTGTAAGCAAGAATGACAAGTCTAATAACAAGGATATCATAATCCTGTGAAAGTCCATTTGATGAAAGGACACCTCTGTAGAAGGGTTGTTGGGAGTCACACTTTAATCGCTTGAATCTTGGGGCTATGGAAAGAAGGGCAAGGAGGCAGAGTGGGAGAATGTTCCAAGACAAAGGCACATCTACAATACTGGCAGCCTAGTTGATGAAGAAATAAGAAACAATAAGTGGATGAGATGAGAGTGAAGTACATAAAGGCAAGACTGCAAAGGGCTTTCAGACCCCTCTGAGCTCTCTTCTGTAGGCCAGGGGTTAGCCTGTAGCCAAGTCTGGCTCACCACTTTTTTATAAATAAAGTTTTATTGGAATGCAACCATGATCGTTTGTTTATGTCTGCTCCAGTTGCCTGTTGTCTGCTGCTCCTGTGCTACCCTGGTGGAATGGAATCACTGTGATAGGGACTCTTTGGCCCATAAAGACTAAAATAATGACATCATGGCCTTTGATAATTAAAATCTGTGACTACCTATATAGGCCACAGGAAGTCTTCAGGGGCTTCAAATTTGCTTTTTAAAAACAAAAAGGATTAGATTTTTAAGTCAAGGGCTCAGGCGGCAGGGGTATAAGGCTAAAACAATAAGATACAAGATGTCACAAAGTCTAAGGGGGAGTTGATACACTGAGAGCTGAGGACAGCAAGGGAAAGACGAGGGTCTGGGAGACTTTTCTGAGATGGAGTGACTGATGCTCAGGAAAGGCTCAGGTGTCTGGGTTTGCAAGAGGGAGACTTTCAGGACAAGGCTGGGCTTGTGATGGGAAAGCAGTGATGACATTAACTGAGAGAGGATTCAGAAGCAAGTGCAGCTGTCACATACGGAAGTGAAGAGGAACCTTTCACCACACTGAAGACAGGGCCCTGAGTGATACCCAGGCGGTCACTTCTAGTGAACAGTTGCAAATAGTGTGGAAGCAGGTGATGATGAAAACACAACAAGAATGTGAAATGGGGGGAATGTCTATGATTGCATATAAAGTGCTGGTTTCATCCCAGTGAGGCTTTTCGTGTGAATGAAATCTAATTTAGTTATAATCTATCAGTCCGCAAATATAGCCACTTGATTTCAGTAATTAGGGAACACAGAGGTGATGGGAACAAGGCCCCCAAAAGGCCCTCAGAGAGCAAAGAAATGACCCTCAGGGAGAAAGGAAGTGTACTGGGGGAGGAAATTGGGGATATAACAGGATCTTGGAAGTGTCCCCACATTTAATACTGTGGGACATCATATTGCCCATGTGATATAATATATACCACATAGTAATAATATATAATTAATTATGTGAGACTCCAGGATAGGCCACAGAAATGGGGGGACACACTGCCTCTTTGTATAACTCCTTTATTTTAACCTGGCTTTTTTTTTTTCTGGGCACACTTTTGAAAGGGGTAAAGGATTCTTGATTCTCACTCGTAGAGTGTTCTGTGGTTTGAGTGTGACTGTATCCATTTCAATAAGTGCTCATATTTTGGGCTTCTACTCCAGGCTCAGCCATAAGAAGGCTGGAGAGAGATGTGCCAGAGTCACACCTGAGCCCATCTCAGCCCTGGAGGCACTTCCTGAGTTTGTTAGTTTGGCAAAATGGAATCTTATTGCAGACAGGATTTGTGAACCCTTGAAGGACTTAAAATCTACCTGAGAAGACAAAAAGACACATAGAGAAGGATGAAATAGTAAACACTAGGGGGGGGGTGTGTGGGAGGTGTGAGACTTAGACAGAGCCTGAGAGAGGCTGAGACTTTAATTCAGTATGGCAGAAAGGCCTTTCAGAGAAGGAAGCAATGGTGGCCATCCTTCCCTCCAAGTTAACTAACTGCAGGTATTAATCTATGACTAGTCACTGAATCTGTGCTGTAAGGTGAGAACTCAGTGTTGAACAGGGCTCCTATCCGGATTAACCTGGATCTGCCACCATCTTGCCAAAGGGCCAGGTACCATGAACCCTGGGGGCTGGGAAGAGATCATGCTGGGAAACCATTCACAAGCCCAGTGCTCAAGGCTGAGTGCTTCAATGACAGGAAGACTCTATGTGTATCTCAGGTGTCCCTGCATGCCACAGTCTTGGCCCTTTTCATTACCTCACAGTCAAAATCACATTTTTAATTAAGAAGTAATTCTTCCTTCCCTAGCTAGTAACATTCTGAAAGGACAGCATTTCAGCAACTTGTAAGGTGGTGAAATTCTGCTGACAAAGATAAACTATCTCAGGTCATGCAAAATAATAATTTCTTTCTTGGCCAAAATCACATCTTTAATTTGAAAAATAAAACCACCTCCTTCCTTAGCTACCCTTCTGAAAGAAGAGCATTTTAGTTCCTTATTAGGTGGTGAAATTCTACTGACAAAGATGAACGCTCTCAGGCCACATAAAACAAGAATTTCTTTCTTCACCTAGAATACTCTCAGTAGGGTTAAAAGGAGAACAGTTAAATTAGATTTGAAAATGAGAGCAAGAATCTCTTGAGGGTCCCTATACAAAGGGACAGAAGACAACATCCTCAGGGCTCTGGAAAGATAATGAGAAGAGAGAACGAGGGTGTCTAGCGACCAATAGACCAGTTCTTTTTGCCTGGAGTGGGGGGTCTGGTACCTACTACTAGCTATGTGTCCAGAAGGTCAGTACAGTGTCTGTCCCTCAAAAGACTGTAGCTAACCCTGCTCAAGACATACCAATTCACCTTTATATATACCAGCAATAGTCATGCTGAAAAAACAGTCAAGGACTCTACTCCATTCACAGTAGTGCCAAAGAAGATGAAATACTTGGGAGTTTACCTAACAAAGGATGTGAAAGATCTCTATAAGGAGAACTATGAAACTCTAAGAAAAGAAATAGCTGAGGATGCTAACAAATGGAAAAACATACCATGCACATGGCTGGGAAGAATCAACACTGTTAAAATGTCCATACTACACAAAGCAATATACAATTTTAATGCAATCCCTATTAAAGCTCCACTGTCATACTTTAAAGATCTCGAAAAAATAATACTTCATTTTGTATGGAATCAGACAAAACCTCAAGTAGCCAAGACATTACTCAGAAATAAAAATAAAGCAGGAGGAATTACACTACCAGACCTCAGACTATACTATAAATGGATAGTGATCAAAATAGCATGGTACTGGCACAAAAACAGAGAGGTAGATGCTTGGAACAGAATAGAGAACCAAGAGATGAATCCAGCTACTTACCATTATTTGATCTTTGACAAGCCAAATAAAAACATTCAATGGAGAAAAGACTCCCTATTTGGAAAATGGTGCTGGGGGAATTGGCTGTCGACCTGTAGAAGACTGAAACTGGACCCACACCTTTCACCATTAACTAAGATAGACTCTCACTGGATTAAAGATTTAAACTTAAGACATGAAACTATAAAAACACTAGAAGAAAGTGTAGGGAAAACACTTGAAGAAATTGGCCTGGGCGAATATTTTATGAGGAGGACTCCCCAGGCAATTGAAGCAGCATCAAAAATACACTACTGGGACCTGATCAAACTAAAAAGCTTCTGCACATGGGTTGGCGCCTATGGCTCAACGGGTAAGGCGCCAGCCACATACACCTGAGCTAACGGGTTCGAATCCAGCCCCTGGGCCCGCCAAACAACAATGATGGCTGCAACCAAAAAAAAAATGGCCGGGCGTTGTGGCGGGCGCCTGTGGTCCCAGCGACTTGGGAGGCAGAGGCAAGAGACTCCCTTGAGCCCAGGAATTGGAGGTTGCTGTGAGCTGTGATGCC
>CAUYON010020312.1:0-23727 GCA_963573935.1 Arctocebus calabarensis
GCGCAGAGAGCTAGCGGAAGTGAGTAAGTGGCGATGAGCAGGTTTTACACCCAGAAGGTGCAGCTCTAGATCAACTGCTCCTACTTTTATACCTCTGCACTTCACTGACCCTGGTCCCCTCCCCTACACTGCACAGACCACGGGCTCCTCCCTACACTGTATGGACCACGGGTTCCCCCCCCTACACTGCACAGACCACGGGTTCCTCACCCTACACTGCACAGACCACGGGCTCCTTCCCCTACACTGCACAGACCACGGGCTCCTCCCCTACACTGTATGGACCACGGGCTCCTTCCCCTATACTACACAGACCACGGGCTCCTTCCCCTACACTGCACAGACCACGGGCTCCCTCCCCTACACTGCATAGACCACAGGCTCCTTACTCTACAGCACAGACTACGGGCTCCTTCCCTATACAGCACAGACTGTGGGCTCCTTCCCCCATACAGCACAGACCACGGGCTCCTTCCCCCAGACCACGGACACCAGGGCTCTGTCTTCTACATTGTGTCGCTACGTCCTTGCCAGGTGAACTCCAGCCACACCTTTTACTTCTGTGCCTTCTGTGGCTCCCACATGGTGCACCACGTTGGACGGCCATCCATCCCACCCACGGACCTACCGATGGGCAACCAGGTGTGTGTCTTCAGTGCCACACCTCACGCTCTGAACAAAATCAGACAAGCCTTGGGACAGAGTGGGAGGGACCGTAAAAGGAAAGTGTGAAGGGCAGAGAAAATAAACACGCATGGGTGCCTGGGCTGTGAGAGTGTGTACTTGTGTGGGGATGGGGTGGGAGAGGGGGCTGTTTAATTCAGGCAAAGGCTCCAGATCCTCAGGGAGGATCCAGGGACACAGCGGGCTCCGACATTTACTGTCTGCCTTCCATTCTTGAATCTGACTTGCAGAGCCCTGCAGAGTGTGGGTGCCGTGTCAGCAGGAGATGCCCTGCTACACACAGTGGTCAGAACGGCTGACACCTACGGGGTTCACCATGCACCAGGAAGCCTTTGAAGGATTTGTCCCTAAATTAACTCCTTCATTCTCCCAATTGCCCTATCATATCCCAAACCTTCTTCTTCCCATTTTGCAGGTGAGGCCCAGAGGAGCCTGGGCTGAGCTCCATAGTAAGCTTGCCTGGGAGTGGCCTGCGAATATGTCACTGACACACCAGCTCAGTTGACTCCTTGCTAAGAAGGGGCAGCTTTCTGTGGGAGCAGATGTCTTCCAGGTGAAGAGAAATACCTGGTGGCTCTCCCCAGGGTGCATGTCAGAGTCACCTGAGCAACTTTAGTTCAAGCTGATGTCTGGTCCCCCATCTAGGCATTCTGATTTCATTGGTCCGGTGGGGGCCTGGGCATCAGAGTTGCTATGTATTTGTTTTGTTTTGTTGTTGTTTTCTTGTGTCCAGTCATTCTAGAGAGCAGTCTGGATTGAAAAGCTCTGCCCTGAGCCTCTGCTCCTAGACGTGAGGTCCCCACACCAGCAGCACAGGTGTCTCCCGGGAGCCTGTTTGAAGTGCAGAGTTTCAGGCCCTGCTCCAGACCTGCTTTGCAACTCTGGGACCCTACTCCCAGGTTTCAGGCTGTGTAATCTTGGGCAAGTTTCTTAACCGATTTGTGTGTGACCTCAGTTTCCTCATCTGTAAAATGAAATGATGATGGTACCTGTCACCTAGCGCTCTCAGGGAAGCAATGAGGCGGTTCGTGTAACGTTCTCACACTTGTGCTGGGCCAGCGCAGGTGCCTGCTAGGTTCTGTCTCCTAGTCTCGTGTTCTTTGTAGCATCACGATGCCCCTCCAAGCCCACCTGCTTGTTCACTTCAGGGGCTGAGGAGAAGAGCTGAACATAGTTTTCATAAGATTCTGCCTGTCCTGGGGCTGGTCCAGGTCCTGACCCTACTGGGGACGGATAGCCTGGTCCTAATTACGCTCTGCCGTGTGGAGATCTCATCCGAACTTCCTTGCTTCTAATTTGGGAACAGAATTTGGACCTTTCCAAGTTTCAGTTCTGTTCAGAGTTGGCAGGATCAGCTTCCTGGTTCAAAGGAAAAATAGCTCATTAGGCTTTTTGGGTTTCAGATGACTCCAACTGAAGAAGGTTTTGATGAATTATGTGTAAATGAGTTGGGAACAGATGGGTTGGATTTCCTTTCCATGTGGGTTTGAAAGGAAGGGAGGCCGGGCTTGGCACAGCATGGTGGGGTATTTTGCTCCGTGGCCACTTCTGGTGCCACATATTGGAAGGAGATGGGAAATTTTGGTAGAGTGGAAAGAGCGTTGGCTTGGGAGCCAAGTGGTCCTGGATTCTGATTTCTCCCTTGCCCCTCGCTGGCTGGGTGGCCTCTCGCCTGTGGGAGCTGGGTTGTAGCCCCTGCTTTGTGGATGGTTGGGATCATGGGAGGAGATGACAGCTAAGGCTGGCACAGCCTGGTCCTGGTAGGTGACCAGTGACCCTGTAATCAGGAGTTAATTTCGGAGTTAACAAGGAGTTAGACAAGGTTAAGAAGTCCTCTTCTTTTGGGAGAGCGTATTCGCCGCCCCTGGCTGCTGTAACACACCACCACATATCGAATAGTCTGCTTTTACAGATGAGGAAGCTGAGGCTCAGGGACCTGCCGCCGGGCCCGGCAGGCACAGGTGCAGATTCCCTCCCGGGCTGCTGCTCTGCAGTCTGAACTCTTTGCGGGTCAGAATTTGGGGGGTCCAAATGCATAGGGTTCGCTCATCCTTGTGAAATTTCATCGCATGCCCCGTCTGTCAGCTACAGCCTGAACCCCCTTTCTTTCCGGACTCTGTGGCCCCATGCCTGGGGTCCCCACAGCTGTGCTCAGCGAGCGCCCTGCAGCTCGTCCACATGGCTGATAAAAGCCCTGGGCAGGACGCAGCGGAGCCTGGACGCCCGATAACCAGCTTCGCTTTGATGTTTTCCGAGTTCAGAGCAGGCCAGGCCTCCTTGGGCCAGCCGGCTTACACGCTTGTTTATTTTGTCGTCATGTCGGCTTTTGTGATTTCCCCTTCCCAAGTGGGACAGCTATCATTATTGCTGTCATTACCCTATTGGAAATGTTGCTAAACGCACTCTCCTGCCCCATCCGATCTTTCCCTAAAGGCCCGGAGGAAGACCACCCACGAAGGGCAGACCTTCCCCATTTAATTTTAGTCTCAGGGTGTAAGTTTGCAATTTCACCACAATAAAAAAAAAAAAAAAAGCCCAGAGAATGAAAATGAGGCTGTTCTTTCTCCCCAGATCCATGCCCTGTCTCTCCCTAGTGAAGTGGGTTGAGGAATTCCCCAAGTGTCCCCGAGAACTGGGTGGCTTTCAAGGGGCTGAGCGAGGGCTGTGGGACCCTTTCACAGGGATGCACAGTGCTGACCTCCTGATTACGTGCAGATGAGCTAGAGCAGAAAAGACGCAGCGAAGCTGTGTTCTCATGAACACCCGTAAATTACTCAGGGCACCGCGGGAACCACGTGAGTTTCTTCCCGAGAACACAGATGCAGGCTGAAGTGGAGATGGTCACGTCTACCAAGTCTCCAAATTACTATACAATTTTACGTCGCCTCCATGTATGGAGAGTTTAAGCACTTTTTTGTGCTTTCTTTTTTTCTCTAGATTTTATAAGTTGAAATCTAAACTACCCATGTGGTAATTAATACACACGTGCGCACACGAGCTCTGGCACATGCCTCTGGGATGTTTCCTTCCTTCACTTCCAGCATTTTCTCTTTCTTGGTCTTTTGGGAAATGTTGCAGCAGGGTTCGACCGTCATGAGCTGCAATGGGCAGTTTGGCCCCTGCTGGTTTCTGCAGCCCAGCTCCGGCTTTGTCATCCTCCTTTGAGCTCTCACTCTCTCCACTTTTAGCTTTTCCTTTCATCCTTCCAGGTTAATACTTCCCCCCCCCCCCCCAGGGATATAATTTTTTAATCCACCCGCAGTGAGAGCATTAGGAGAGAGGAATGAACCTGTGTCTAACCCTTGAATGCACAATTTGGAAGAAAATGGACCAGTTGAAGGAACAGCAGCAGGAAAGCATCAGAACATGTGTAAAGATGTTCTGTCCCATCTACAGGGAAGGAGATATAGACTCCAACCACAGTGAGACTGTTTTACAGCATGGCAGGGCTGCGAGGTGTGACCAGGCGCTCGACTCGCTGTGCTGCCAAGGGGGCCTGTGTGGGATGCAGGGTCAGTGTGCACGCTGGGGACGGCGTCCGGCCGGTGCTTGCTCACACGCACAGCCCCTTTGGAAAGACGTTTGGCAGTTACCACGAAAACTACAAGTGCGTTTACTCTTAGACTCAGCAACTCCACTTCTGGGAATTCGTCTCAGTTTAGCGTGTTGGTTCTCTGCACACTTATTGCAGCACGGTCTGCAAAGCAAATGGGATGCTTTATGCTTACTCACAGGAGGTGAATCAAATAAATCATGACATACCTGATAAATGGAAAGCAGGGTGGCCAGTAAGAGCGAAGAGGCGGCCCAGAGTGTGCAGGGGGTGCAGTCTGGGGCCGTGTTGCCAAGTGGGCACCTGTGAGCTGTGGCCGAGCGAGTAGGATGTCGACTCACGTGGATGAAGCTGGGTGGGTTATTTAACTGTGCTCTCGGGGCCTCATTCCCTTCATCTGTAAATGGGGAAAATAGCAACACCCAGGCTGGGTGCCGGGGCTCAGGCCTGTAATCCCAGCACTCTGGGAGGCTGAGGCAGGTGGATTGCCTGAGCTCACGAGTTCGAGACCAGCCTGAGCCAGAGCAAGACCTCGTCTTTAAAAATAACCGGGCGTTGTAGTGGGCACCCATAGTCCCAGCTACGTGGGAGGCTGAGGCAAGAGAATCCCTTGAGCCTGAGAGTTTGAGGATGCTGTGAGCTCTGATGCTACGGTATTCTACCAAGGGTGACAAAGTGAGCCTCTGTCTCAAAATAAATAAGTAAATAAATAAATAAGAAAATAGTAACACCCACTCTGTAGGGTTATTGAAGAGATTTCATGAATCAGTACATGTTAAATATTGAGGACAGTGCCTGGCACGTAACAAGTGCTGTTTAACCTTTAGTTTTCATGACTGTCATTGAAAAGAAAGCGTACGTGTGTTGGAACAGTGTAAGGTGTCCCTCAGGGGGCAGTCCAGGAACCAGGAGCCCAGTTACCGGCATTGCTGTGGCTGGGAGCCGGGAGGACCTGGAGGAAGACTTGCTTCTAACGCCCATCTTTTGGATTTCCACTAAGTGTCTGCATTCTACATTTTTAAAACCTTCATGAAAATTTACATCCATGCAGAAATTTGAAGAATGGTGCCACGCATCCACGCCCCCAGCGTCCAGTTTCTGTTATTAACTTGGTGCTTGACTTGGTTTGTCTCATGTCTGTCCCTCCCTCCATCCATCTTTCTCTCTGTCCGTTCATACCTCGCACCTTTTTTTGATGTATTTCAAAGTAAGCTTCAGGTATCAGTACATGTATCTTTAGGGAAAGGGCAGTATTTGATGATGGGTTTTCTTTTTTAGATAAAATGTGGATCTCTTCATCCATGGGGAGGAGAGAGAGGGAGAAAGAAGGAACTCATGGGAGCAGGAGAGAGAGAAACTGCAGTCACATGCTGTCTTTGAACCCACAGAGAGGGAGAAGTCACTGTGATGTCAATATGATAACTTACCGAGCTCGGAGGGGTTTACAAGTGATAACAAACTTTACAGATGGGTCTCAGTCTTGGCCCTTTTTGGAACCTCCATAGCTAGATCTAGGCAGGACCATAGTGGTTAAAGTCGAAGCAGCTGGACTGGATTTAAACCTCACTGTCTCTGCTCCCTGACTGTATCATCCTAGGCAAGGAACTTGGTCTGTGGTCTGCAAAAGATACTGCTGCCTGCTTCCTGCGTTTGTGGGGAGGATTCTGTGGGCAGAAAGACGCAGATTTAGCGGAACACCTGGCCTCTGGAAGGCACTCCTCCACGGCTGTTTTCTGCCATTAATCGCATGTCTCCCTATCATTTTTAAAAAATTGAATTGGAAAGAACCAACCACTCAAAATGAAGAGCTTTTCATCCATAAGAGGAAAACATCATCTGTCCTGCAGCTTCTCTGCCCTCCCCACTCTGCAAAAATATAGGGAAATGAATCAGCCTGCAGCCTCGTGCTCTCTCTAATTCTTTGATTACTACATGATTGCAGCATCCACTCAGTCTGGGGCTAAAAAGTCAAAAGAAAACAAAAATTCTTGAGTCATTTCCAGATACTGAATCTGACACCACTGTTCCTCTCCCAGCTTTGGCAAAACCTACCAAATGAGTGACCAAGAAGGGTAAACAAGTTTAGGTAAACACTGTATAGACTGATTCATGATTTAAGGACATCAGTCAGCATTTAGCTTCATTTGCCTTCGTGTTTTAATGTCATTAAGAATGTAACTTCTTAGGAAAACTAAGAGAGTCTGTTTTTAGCCCAGACATGCAATTAAGGGAATTAGTAACGTGATACATCACCCTCCTTAAGAAATCTCATGCAACCCTTTATAAAGACGCTCTTACAGCCCACGCCAGAGTTCACTGAGCTTCGATCTGAGGGTAGCAGGGAGGAAAGAAAAAGAAAAAGAAGGAAATCATTGCCCTGTATTGAATGGCAATAAGAAAATATTTCCAATTGAGTGCAGATACTCCATAGTGTAAAATCAGGGTCCATTCTGGGAATTTAAGTCTTATTCCTGCCTGGAACTCGCTCATCTCAAGCCACTCTGGCTCTAGCTCTGCAGAGTTCCGTGTGCAAGATGCAGGCTGTGTTCTCTGGGGCTGGAGCAGGGGAAAGGGGAGGATGTTTTTTGGTTTCCTTTCTTGATAGAGAATTCCATCTCTGAGCAGCTTGGAGGTTAGTCTCAGCTTCTGGAAGCTTGGGACCGGCGAGGTCAGGGCTTCTCCATCTGAGGACATCTGAGGCTGGGTCGCTCTTTGTTGTGGAGCTGAGCTGTGCTCTGTGGGAGTATGGCAGCCACTGGGTCCCCACTCACAAGACGCTGGTGGCACCGCACGGTGGGGATGACCAAAGGTGTCTCTAGACTCTGCTGCGTGTCCCTGGGAGCAAAGTCACCTGGAGTGAGAACCACAGCTCTCAATGGATCTTCTAGTTTTGCAGATGGAGAGATGAGGTCGGAAAAGGGCAAGCTGGAGTTAGACCCAGGAATATGGGCCACCAGGGCAGGAGGTGGCGTGGGTGGTGACAAAGGCAGTCGCAGGGACCGAAGCTCAGCCCTGCCACCTGGTTCCTGGTTACCAGGGTGAAGGCTTTCTGGAGCATATTTTCCTCGAGGACCCTACCGGGACATCACTGCCCCTGTCCTGGGGCAACGAATAGGGTTCAGTGACTTGCTACACATAGGACACTTCCAAGAGACTGTACTTGGCGAGTACTCATAGTGGGTCATCCAACCTAGAGAGCCATGGGCAGGGCGGGCAGGGCCCTGATTTGAGTCCAGAATCTCTGCTTGAGTCCTGGTGCTTGGGTTTAGCCAAGCAACACTGGATTTCTGTTTGACTTCTTCCCTCCCTTCTCCCTTCCTTCTTTACAAGAGCCAGGGTCTTGCTCTGTTGCCCAGGCTGGACTGCAGTGGTGTCATTATAGCTCAATGTAGCCTCGAACTCTTGGACTCAAGCAGTCCTCCCACCTTGGCCTCCCAGACAGCTGGGATTACAGGTACTTGCCCCATCACACCTGGCTCTGGGCACACTTTTCACCTGTCCTGTACCCCAGTTCCTCATTTATTAAATGGGGGTGTCACAACAGCGTTTGTCTCATGGTTCTCCTTTAGGAGAATCAAACAAAATAATGTCCTTAAAACTCTCAGCCCGGCGCCCTGCACAGGGTCAGGATCAACTTCATTCAACTGTGGCTACTGTTGCTGGTGGTGGGTAAGGATGGGGAGGGGAGAGAAATGCAAACCTGATCCGAGCGGCCAATTGCATTTGAGGGTCTGGCCTGATCAAGGGTCATTGCCTTCCACCTTGTCTGACCTCAGAGCTCACAGCTGGAGCTCTCCTGCCTACCTGGCTCTGCCCCCTCGCCTCCCTCTCCCGAACAGTAAGAGCCCACCACGCGTCTGCCTGGCACACTCTTCCTGCCTCCACCTTGCTTGTGCTGAAAATGGTGCCTCAGAACCAGCTGGAGCAGACGTGGGGGCCTCAAGTCAGCTGATGGAGTCACCTTGGTTAACTGAGTCCCTAACCTTTCTGCACACCAGTGTCCCCACATGCAGGGCAGTGACAAGGAGCCCATGTCTGCAGGGCAGAGAGCACAGTTGCCTCATGCCTAAGCAAGTTCTAGCACTGGATTTGTTTGTATCCCCAACTCTCAGGGCGCCAAAGAGTGCCGAGCACACAGGAGGTGTCCAGTGAGTGTTGGACCTGAGAGTGAAGGCGCGAGGATGTCCCGCTGGGGGGTCTGTTCACCGAGTGAGAGGTAGGGAGAAAGAGAGATTGTTTGAATTTTATGTGAACATAGCAAAGATTAGTTTCTAGGGATGAAAGTCACCCATCCATTCATTCTTTCACCCAATCCATACACCTACCCACCTCTCCACCAATCCTTCCACCCTCCTATCCGGCCATCAGTCCACTCCCTGGAATCATGTTCCCACTGGCTGCCGGGCACCGGGTAGTCTAGGCTTTGAGGACGCAGTGGTATTACAGCACCTGTTAGCTTAGAACCATGCCTGGCCCAGAGGCACCCTATGGCATGTTTGTTGATTGAATGAATGATTGTTCAAAAGAACAAACGGACAGGTGAGGCAGTGAAAGGCACCAGGTAGACTATTTTTGGAGTCCTGGCCCACAGGCATCTGAGGTCCTGGGCCTTTGGCCGCCTGCATGATCCATTGGCAGCTGCAGAACTTGTCAGGACCCCCAAGGGTGGGTAGGCCCAGGGTGTGTGGGTGGTAGGAGGTACTGCTCTGGGCACACAGTGCACATTAGGGGCTGAGGAACGGTTCTTTCTACACCTCCAGGGCTCTTCTCCAAGGAATCCACTGCCTAAGGGGCACCTTCTCCAGCTGGGACAGCAGCTGCCAGCCCACCTACCAGCACTGGTGCAAAGCAGGACCTGGTGGCGGGGGGGCTGAGGGTTCCATTCATTTGTCTGCTGAGCTCAAATCCAGCCTGCTCTGTTTTCTGGGAAGCCAGCCATCAAAGGAAACAATAGGAAGAAAAGGTGACCACATCGTAACGTTAGCACAAACCCACAGCTGCACTTGGCAAAGAGTGGTGGGGTGGAGAGGTGGGGTGTGAGTCTCCTCACTCCTGGCTGTGAACTCATGAGCGCATCAAAATGGGATCTTCATCTGCTTACGTGGAAGATGGTCCGTGCTACTACTGATGCCTGGTTGGGATGGGACAGTCCTGGAAGGGTCCACTGAGGACCAAGGGTGTCTATGGTTCCTTCCTGGTCCCCACCTGCCCCCGAGGGATGGGAGGGATGGAGACGGGTGGGATCCCCCGAGGCATGTTCAGCTGTGATACACCAGGATGAGGGGGGTCCATCTGTGGGGTTGTGGGGGTGCCCACTCGCCACTCTTCTGAGAAACTGAAGTCCCTGTGATCCCCAGTTCCCTGCTCCGATTCAAATCTCAGCTCTTTCGCTGCAGGCAGGGGAGGACCCTCTGGGGAGAGAGCTGTCCACCGACAGTATCAGGCCATTTATGGAGCCCTTACTGAGGTCCAGCACCACGTTGCCTCTTCGCCCCTCTCTGACCCCACAGGTACCTGTCACCACCATTGCCACTTTGTACCAAACCTGCAGCCGTTCAGCAAGATTCAAGCAACTGGACCTGCCACACACATGGTGGGGCCAGGACTCAGCCCAGGTACGACCTGGAGTGTCCCTGAGCACCTGGACAGGGTCTGTGCTGGGCTGGGGCTGTCACTGGTTCAGGAAGGGCTATAGTTCCTGGTGCCAGCGATGGCTGGGCCAGCTGTCACCCTGCAGGCAAGCCAGACCCTGCCAGGCCATGCTCCCCATGAGGGCCTGGTCCAGAGGCTGACGGGAAACGTGCTCCTCCCAGAAAGGGCGCATGGGGGTGAGGAGAACCTCCCAGGAAGTGGAGACCCCACTGTGCCCCGTAAGTGGCTTCTCCAGTGGGCTTGCAGCCTCCTGCACAGGGGCCCCCCATCTGGGGGTCGTAACCCCGAGCTCTTTGAGAGTCACCCTGCCTCCGTGTGGCAGGCAGAGCCAGGCTCCCAAGGTGAGATCGGCCTCACTCTGCCAGGGGGAGCCCGGCGCCCACCTCTGGGGACGAGGCTGGCGGAGGACTTGTTACGTCCACTGCCTTCCTCTACTTTCTGTTTCTTTTTGCCCTTTCATTTCCCCAATATCCACCCTGGAATGGAAGATCACTTCAAATGCCATTTTGCAGCATGGAATTTTTTTCTTGTTCCTTAGCAAAGACCAATTTTGGATGAATAACTTGTGACCACAGAAACACGACACCACAGCAACAGAGCTGGGTGGCAAATTTCTCCGTTACCACAAATATCCTCTCTCCTCGAGGACCAGATTGGAAGCATTTGGGATTGTTTGTACGTCCCATCCTCAATCAGTCGGAGGAGGCCCCCAACATGCCCTCTGTCCCCCAGGGCTGCCTCCAGGTACCAGATGCTCTCTTTCCTCTTTGCAGGCTTTTGCTGAAGCCTGGCAGATTCTTTAGTCCTGGGGTGTGAAAGTCTCCCTGTCAGTGGTGGAGGAAGTGCCTGCACACCCCTGACCCTCTGAGCACCACTGGCTGGGCCTCACGGAAGAGCAGGGGAGCTGCATGGCCCATCTCGGTTCCCAGACTCCCCTCTCCAGCACGTTCAGAGACTTGGACCCGGCCCTGCCAAGATTGGGATCCACTTCGCAGGAAGAAGGCATCTAGGGTCCCACACTGCACAGCTCCCCGGCATGTCCCAGTGTGCGATGGGGATGGAGCTTCTGAGCACGGCCATCGGGAGCACTTTCTTCGTGTAAGAGTGCTCTAAGGAGAAGCTTGGTTTTGGAGAGGCTTGGGTGCTTTCCTTAGCCTTAATTTTTCTTATCCTCCAGCATTGTATTATAAACAATTTTCAACATAGGGAAATTACGGGGTGAATACACATGCACCGGAATTGTGCACAGCCTGAAATTCCTGCTTAATCCCTTTCCCTCCATCATTCTAGCCATCTTTCCAGGCATCTTATTCTTTTTAATAGTCTAGTTTTTAGAACACATTTGGATTTATGGAAACACTGAAGTCCCACACACCCTACACCCTGTTATCACACATCTCACTTTAGTGCACTGCAGTTAATAAACTGATTATACGTACTGCAGTTAATAACTCTACTGACAGGTTATTATGACCTCACTATTAAAGTCCATGCTTTATTCAGATTTCTTCTGTTGATACATAGTATTCCTTTATCTGCCCAGGGTCCCATCCAGAATCCCACGTGGTGTTTGGTGCCCACGTTCCCCGGGCTGCCCTAGGCTGTGACAGTGTCCCCGAGTGCCCCTGGTGTTATGCAGAATGCCCTCACCTAGGGTTGGCTGTTCTTCACTCACGGTCGACCGGGTCCTGGTTACTGTCAGAGGAATTGCCCAGTTGGTTTATGAGTCTCTTTTGTGAAGTGGACAAGGGGGAAATGGTCCCCACATCCACGACATGGGGGTGTTGGAACAGCGAGCAAGGGACGTCGGTTGCCCAGACTCAGGGGCCAGCTCCAGCGCCCACTAATGGCAACTGTGGTCAAGACACCTGGTTTCCTCTGGCCTTGGTTTCCTCCTCTGTAAGGGCGGAAAGCCATCCCTCCTGTGGGAGGTGACGTGGGGGTTAATGGAGCGCCGAGGGTGGTGAGCCTGCAAGTGCAGCTGCCTGTAGTTCTTGGCGGCAGGAGCGTCAGTGTGGAGAGTAACCGCCATGAACCCTATGGAGCTTTTCATGCCCTTTGACAGTGGGGCACGGAAGGGATGTGACCCGTCCTCCGCCCCCATCCCACTCACACCAGCTCCCTAACCCCAGGCAGCTCCTGTCAGGCAAACGTTTTCCTAATGACTAAGGGAGCAACAGAGTTGATCCACGGACCTACTTTGTTATTGCTGCAAATATTTCTTTTTTATTGGCATGACAGGAGATAAGCCTGCAAGGGGAAGAGCCGCAGCCGCTGCTGGAAAGTGCGTCTGGGAACCCTGGCATGTGATCCGGCCTCTCCAAAGGCCTGGGGAGCCTCTGGCCAAGGCTCTAGATAGTCTTCTGGCCAAAGGTTGATGGCCATAAAACCAGAGTCACGCAGCTGAAGGCCATGCAGGGCTGTCCAGCAGTCTCTGGGCTGGAGCGATTGTCCTTCTGGAAACTTCTCTGCACACAGGCCTAAGATGCTGTCACTGGACATGTGTATCATCTCATTTGCAAACTGACTTTGGTTTCCAGAGAGCCCATGTGCCAAAACCACGTCTCTCTGAAGAAAATCTGACGGTGACGTGGAGGATCATGTGCCCCGTGTTACTCAATTCTATGTCCAGGGTGGATTTTCACAGGTAGCAGATCCGGGAATGTCAGAGCTGGAAGGAGCTGTGGAGGCCGCCTCAGCGCACTGCTGGTGTTTGCAGCATTCTTTCTGAGCCAAGTCCCTGGGGTGCCCTGTTCATGAAGCTCCCCCCACCCTGAGCTTCATCTTACTCACTTCACAGATGAGGGGGCTGAGACCCAAACACCAAGCCCATTACCCAGGACTCCATGACTAAGATGTGTAGGCGTGGGGAGTCAGCTGTCCTTCATGCAGATGCCGCCACCCCACAGCCACCTGTGGTCTGCTTCGGCATCCCTCGAGAGCTTCCAGGAGAACTTCGCGTAAAACATCTTGCACTTGTGCATTTTTCTGGATAAGGATAAGAGCTTCCAAAGGATCCACATTCTCATAAAAGGGGCACTTTCCGTATCCCTTCCTTTTCAGAAGAAGTGCGGAGGCCTCGGGGTTGCCATGGTTACCCAGCAAGCCAGATGCAGGTCTGACCTTGGGCCCCATCAGCCAACCCAGCCCTTTCTCTACTGGTGTGTGAATATAGTTTAAGATCATTTTTATTCTCTGTAAACCACAGACAGAGAAGTGCTCAGATTTAAGTGGAGAGAACGTAAGAACATGATCTGGAGTGAATACACCTGTGTCACCCCTGCTGAGATGTGAAATGGTAGGAGTCCTTCCAAGCCCATTCTTATCATGACCTTCATTTCCCCAAAGCAGCTTTCGATTTGGGGGGTTATGTGAGCAGGGTGTGTGGGCAGCCCCACAGGTGTGGACTGAGCCGGAGCTGTCATGTCGTCATGCTGGCCTGCCATGCCACTGTGTAAGTTCTGCCTCATAAGAAACCGATGGTCATGCATTGTCCTCCCTGGAGGGCCATAGGGAGGCTCCTGGCTTGTACAAACAGGGCACGTTTGCACATTTAGGGGTGCACATATGTTGGCCTTCCTGTTGTGTTGAACCTGGCAGCAGAATTTCTGGGTCATCCAGCAGCCATGACATCAGCATTAGAAGACACGGCCAAATCTTTTACCAAAAGGGAAGTTTGCACTCCTGAAGTTTGCACTCATATCCTTGCCAATGTTTAATTTTAGCCGAGTGGTGGGCGAAGGCATCGTACGTGTTTGAACATTTTAAGCATCCCCTTTCCAGCTCTTTCATTTTCTCCTTCTCTGAAGGTGTTTGTTTTTGTCACCCTCACTTCCCAGCCCATGACACACTCAAAGCCAGAGGCTGGACATGGCAGGTCCAGGACATATGAAGGGGGACCTATGAGCTGTGGTCTGAATGGTGGCTGAGGGGCTGGGGAGAGGGCATGCAGCCCAGGAGCCCACCTTCCTGCCCAAAATGCAAGCCGTGTTTTGGATTGCACGTATGACACCAGAAATCCAGATTAAAGGTGTCACAAGCACATCAGATAGATTTTCTGGCTGATGTGGTTCTTTAAAATTTTGCTGTTGAGACATTGGAAGAGCCCCCGAATGTCCCCCTTCTCTCCAAAGGTGCTGGCTTCCCCCCGCGGAGGGAGAGGGCGCTGGGCAGTGTCCAGGAGGGCCTCCCCTCTCCTGGCCCAAGTCTGCTGAGGGCGCTTTCTTCCCAGCAGGGAGGTGAATGCCCGTGGGGTGGTGAATGCCGGAAGACGGCCTGCTGTGATTGATTCTGGCGGTTGTTGGAAATGTTTGCTGTTCTGTGCGGGAGCAGCAGTGTTCTTGCATCTATTAATGCCCCGCCGCCCTTGTTATCCCTTTCAAATGACTGAAGAGCTTCGTATTTTCTGTTTCTGTTTAATAACCAGCTCCCCCCATGGCCAAAATAAAGTTTGTGTTAGTCCTAAGACCCGGAATGAGGGTATAGTAACCCCCCAAAAATTAGTTGTTAAGTTTGAGCTGTTTAAAAATCTCTTTTGGTTTGTGTTGTGCCTGAGTTTGAGCTCCTGTGGAAACTCTTTCAACAGTTTATGCTGTGTCTATACCAACAGTAAAACTGATAACACCTATGGCTATCAGCGTGGCTACTACAGACACGGGGAGCCTAAGATGACTTGTACATTTTATATACGCAAATACAGAAATAGATGGAATATTTCTTGAATGACACTTACATTAAAATCATTGAAATTGTGGAAAGCAAAATTCCTGCAGGGGAAGTGTTTAAAAGGGACCAAGAGAAGAGGAGATGGGTTTTTCATAAACTTCAGATTTTGCAGCAAAGGAAACAAAGGGGGTAAACTCCTTGGGCAGCACTCAAAAGCTTGCTTTCTTCTGAGACAAGAAAAAAAACAAATACCTGCTTGCGAAAAATTGACATTTTTATATTATTTACAGGGAAAAGTTGCCTTTGACTTCCTTCTAAACCTTTTAAGAGAAATTGGTCCCGAGGGTGAAAACATGTGCTGTTTTAAAATTTATATTCTTTATGGAGGAAACAGCATGCACCTTTATAAAACACATTTGGCAATCTATAAATGCAAATACTTGCTTTATCTCGGCAAATGAGTTTTAGTTGTGTCTAAGTATGAGAACTATGGAAACTTTGGAACTTGGAAACTTTGTGGAGATAACTTTTATTTGCTCCTGAAGCTTTCTTTCTTTTAATCTCATTCAGCTATCTCATGTGTGTATGTGTATGAGAGAGAGAGATATCTAAAAACTCGAGAATTAAAGGGGGAAAAATACTAGATGACTTGTCCCCAATTTTTGTAGTTTCCAAATCCTTAAGAAAGCCTCAGAAAATGTTTCCCCCCACTTTTGCATGACATGGGGTTCTCTTCAGCTTCCCTACCAATCTTGAAATTCCTTTGTTTAAAACAAAACAAAATTTGTGGCTTTTCTCAAAATGACAAACCAAACTCGCAGAATCTAAGAATCCCCCTAACAAAACACTGACTATAAACCTTTCGAACTCAATAAGCAGATTTTATGGAGACCCCAGTAAAACCCCGAGGATGGCAATAGATAAATCACCAACACCGCGTCTTTGGGACCTCAAGCCTCTGGAGACAGAGGGAGGATCCAGCGTGTCGTGGTTTGGGGGACCCAGAGATAGGCCATCCAGATGGCTGAGCTGCCCCGGTTTGTCCCAAATAGACCAGATGGGATGAGGCCGAGAGGTGTAGTTCTGAGCATTAACCCTGAAGCATTTTTCCAAGCTTCTACCTCAAGCAGGGGTATAAATATTGGGAATAAACAAGGGGAGAGAGAATATAATGAATCAACTAGCAAAAAATGACAGCAGTAACATCAAAATGATACGAAGAGAGGCCAAAGTCAGGGGAGATGAATTTAAGTTTACGGAGCTGCACAACCCGCCGATTACCCCCGATACTTTAAATGGAAAATGCAGTTTGGGGAGCTCCTGTGAGGAGGAGCACATCCTTGGGATCTCGCCGGCTCTCACACCCAGGAACTGTGACAGCCACGTCCTGTTGTCCTTTTAAATTCCACATCAAAACCTGAGGATGACCCCCAACCACCTTCTAGCCTACCCTCTGGGAGTTACTGAGAAGATGAGGCGAGAAAAAAAATAGTGAAGAGGAAAGGCATTTTGTGTAATATTTAAATCAGGGAGTTTGACGCTGTCTGGGCTGTAGAAGCAGCTGGCGCTGTCCTGGTCACTGGTCCCGGTTGCAGCCTTGCTCTCGTCTCCGGCGCCCGGGAACCGTGTGAGGTGCAGCAGGACCAGACTGCCCGGGGGTTGTTTTCTTCCCTCCCACAGGAAGGAGCTTCCTCCTGCAGTGTCCTGGCATTGTTCTTGGCTTTCCAGAAATCCCTTGGCTCGCTGGTGGCCTGTCCAGAGGGGAGCAGACCCAGACCACAGGAGGGCAGTGAGCAGCACCGAGGTTCAACGTTGCACACACACTCGGTCACACCCATGTGTACACTCACACTCCTCTTGTCTTGCTCTCAGCACACTACCCTGGGTGCTCCCCGGGGATTCTGGCCGGCGGCAGAGGGCAGCCCATGTGTCCGTGGCCTTAGCCGCAGCAGCAGGAGAGAGAAGAGCTGGCAGGGATGTGTGGGCTCCTGCCTCCCGAGCTCTTCTCTCCTGCTCTGACCTGCCTCCGTCTCAGCTCAGGACGTGGTACCTGAAAGCTGTGGCCCCGACGACCCCAGGGTTGTGAACCATCTCTCTGGGCCGCGTCCCCCTCCGTGGGAGCCTGTGTCTGAACCCTGCACACCCTCCACCCTGCCTGTTGCTCGCTGGGGACCCACCGTCTTTTCATCAGAGACCTCTGGGAGAGTCACACGGGGAAGACCAATCCTGAGTCCCTGTGAGTTTCCAGCCTGGGACTTCACCTCCCAGTGACCTTCCAGACACCTCCGTCAAGACCCAGCAGGCCCCATCTCTGGGCAGGGGTGGGGGCTCAGATCCGGGTACGCTGTCCCATCCCTACCCCCGCAGAGCTCACTTCGCTGGGCCCCCCAGTCACAACACGAGGATGAACACCGCATCCCACGGCTGACTTTCCCTGGCTAGCGCCTGTCCCGGGCAGAACCTCCTGTCTGAGCGGTTGTTCAGCTCACGCCCCTCTCCCCCTCCTAGTGCCCTGGGTGGAGGGTGGGGCTTGGTGGGCCGCTCTGGCACGGGATGGTGGGGTGCCCCCATGTCTGATGCCGTGGGAGTTGTTTCTGTTATTACTGGTCGTGTTGTGACTAGATGTGGCCTCTGCTTCTGGAGGGAGAGACACACGGGTGAGCTCATTACCCAGCACAGTGACAGTGACAGCAAAGCCGTGAGAGCTGAGCTTCTCCTGGAAGCTCCTGCTGTCAGTTTCATAGCCAGGATTTGTTATTCAAGTGCCAGCTGACACCTATCCCCGAGGCACCAGGTTTCTGGGAGGCACTGGCTGCTCGGGGGACTGGTGGGTGGTCTTCAGAACGAGCCCCTATCCTCAACCCAACAGACAGGTGCTAGGGTTTCCTCAGGGACTGGGGTTGTAGACTTTCTCAGTGACTGTACCAGTGCCATCATCCCGCAAGGGAGCCACCCTGTAGTGTGAACAGGCTCTGTCCACCTGGTCCTGGACATCTGGGGCTGGACAAGCAGGCAGGCTGTGCCACTAAACTTTGCTCTGGGCTTTCTGCCCCGCGCCTGGCACCGGCCCTGCAAGACTTGGGTCTTTGCGTCACCCCGAGGCTCCAGGCAGCCAGGCAGGAGGAAAACAGGAGGAGGCAGAGCCACCAGCTCGGTGACAATTATCTTGTCACCGCTGGAGCCACAGACTTATGAATGGCCCTTCTGGAGCAGAGCTGGCTGCCCGAGAGGCTGGAGGCAGCCTCTGGTGAGAGGTTTGCAGCCCAGCCGCTGGAGACCTGAGACTGCCCAGAGGCAGCAGCTCCATTTGTTTATTTGCTAAAATAAAAGTGCCCCAAACGCCTGTCCTTGGAGCCGCGTTCCCCAGTGGGGAAGGAGGAGGCAGCTCTTGAGAGCAAAAGTGGGACATCACAGGGAGGGACTTGTGACAACGTCACCACCACCAGCTCACTGGGGGACTTTGCAACAGTCCACAAATGTCAGCTGGGCAACGACCACAGGCCAAGGAGTGTCCCGACCCTTGGGGCTGCCACAGCGAGCAGCCCCAGTGCCTTGACTCAGGAAGCTCCCCTCTACTGGGGCTGGGAAATCACCCAGCCGAGGGAGAAGGCAGTGTCCGCATCCGGCAGGAGCCGAGATGAAAATGAGAGAGGGGAGGTGGGGGAGGGAAGGGCACAGTGGGGACAGCTGTGCGGAGACTCGGGGGACGACCGTTCCAGATGTACAATGGTTAGTGCCAGGTAGAAAGAAGTGAGCTTAACGTGGTCGGGAAGTAGACAGATATGACCTGGGGAAAGGGGGAGGGGGGAGAGGGGCGGAGGTGGCCCAGGGAAATGGTCAGCATTTTCACGGGGTCACCCTGGTGACAGGCAGAGAGCAGGCTGAGGGGGCCCGAGGTGGGCAGGAGTTGGTGACCAGGAGGCGGCTATACAGCTGCCAGGCTTGGCCTAGTGGTGATATGGGCCGCATGACACATTCCCCCCAACTTAGTGGTTTGCAACACCGCTCACTAATTGCCTCTCAGTTCGTGTGGGTCAGAAATCCTGCCCAGCTCAGTTGGGTCCTCAGAAAGGCTCCTGCCTGGGGCTGGGATCTCATCTGAGTGCACGGCTGGGGAGGACTCACTCCTTTGCTTCCTTGGGCTGAAGGCAGAGTTCAGGGCTGCTGGACTCAAGGCTGCAGGACTTCGGTGCTTTGTTTTGCTTGGTTGCTCAGCCCTGGGCTGGAGACTGCCCTCCTCAGCTAGAGGCCAGACACAGTTCTCTGCCACGTGGGGTCCCTGGGTGACCTGCTTCTTCCCAGCCAGTGAGGGTGAGAGAATTCCAGCCAGGTGAGGGCCCCAGTCTTAGGGGACACCCTCAGATAGCCAAGTGCTTGGGAGCAGATGTGTCCTTCACCTTAGCCAGAAGCAGGCCTGGCCTCGGCCCACCGTCAAGGGGAAGAGGACCCCGCAGGTGCCAACCCCGGGAGATGGGGGTCACGGGGCCCTCGGGCCTGCCCACCTCAATGGCATCAATGGATATGGTGAAGAGTGGGCACTTTCACTAAATACTTGGAGTTCCTACAAGAGACAGCACATCATGAAAGTTAATTCTGTCCTATTTGTAGCAAACAAAGAGTATTAGTTTTCCACTAAATCTCTAAGTACCAAGGAGAGGTGGCTGCTTAGTGGACAGGATGTTAAGGTAAGTTAGAGGGAGCCCCTAGAAGAGGCTGGGTCTTGTGTGTCACGTAAAGCAATGTCACCTGTTCCTGACATCTGCGTATGGCTGGGTCACAAGGCACCCCAAAGTTTGCTGAAACGTTGATGTTTACTTGCTTCTCTGAGCAGTAGCATCGGCTGGGCAGGCTCAGCAGCTGAGGGGCTGGGGCCCCTTGCACAGAAGTGCTGCTGCTGGCTGGAGCCCGACAAGCATCCTCATGGTGTGGCCTGGTTCTTGCACATGGCAGCTGGGTTCTAGGGGCAGATGCTTCACTGACCCGTCCTGGAAACCATGCATGGTGCTTTCTGCTGCGTTCCATCTGTTGAAGCAAGTAGCTTTGTGAGCCAGTGTCCACTGGGAGGGAGGTCAGAATCCACCAGTCCGTGAGAAGTGAGGCAAAGGACACACAGCCACCATGTAAAACTGCCACACTGGCTGAAAACACATACTGATCAGAAAACGGTTTGTAGGTGAGGACTCCATGAGTTTGGGTGATTATTTCTAGCCTTGGTGGTTGATCAGAGGAGAAGAGTCGGGCTCCCCATCCTTGGCTCCCTGGGGTAATGGGCAGGCTTCCACTTCAAAGTTCTCCCATCACTCAGCTGCAGGGGGAGAGGATGTTTTGAGGCTTCCTGGGCCTAAGTTAGTGCATCTGTAAAAGGAGGCAATAACCTCTCACTCTGCTTATTTCAAGAAACAAAAGGTTTAAAAACAGGGAGTGTCATGGCGGATCTAAGTCAGTATGGCTGTTGCATGGGGTGGTGAAGGCAGGTTCTGGCAGATGGACCCAGATCCTATCAGCTGTCCGGCCCCAGCTACACAGGGACCCAGAGCCTCCTCGGCTGGCCACCCCACAATAGGCCCCTCTGCTGACACAGAGTCTGCCAGGATGGAGTGGGCGTGGGCACCTGCACACCTCGCCATGGGTAACGCAACACCCCAATTTCAAGATAATTCCAGCAACAAATCTCACCAGTATGGAGCACGCACCTTCACTTAACACCATTCCAGATGTCGACCACCCTAAGCTGAATTCCCTTCCTCTGTGGAACAAGAGTTCAAGAACCAGAACCTTCTAGCAACCAATGGGCCAGGGGTCTGCACTTTGGAGTTAAGACCTAGGAGACTGGGCAGTGTTTCTTCACTTGTCATCTGGATGTTCCCACAAGCTCTGATCTATGTGGAGCTCACACCACAGAAAACAGAAGTGTTTGTGGGGTAAGGTAAAAGTTTGGAGACAAGTAGTGGTGGTGGTTGCTTAACATTGAGAAGGTAATTAATGTCACTGAGAATCATACATTTCATGGCATATCTGCATTTCACCCCAATTTTTAAAAGGTTAACAATGCAACAAGTCAAAACTCATTGAATTTCATACTTAGGGTGACTTGCACAGTATCTGAATTTATATCTCAATGCTACTGTTTTTAAACATAAATACTTTAAGAGATAACTTTAAAATTAAATATATGTATATATACACATATACACATATAGTGTATCCCAGAACGGTAAGATAAAACTTTATCCACTGTCATGGATTTTTCCATAATGAATGTTGTGCTCTTTAAGACAAATTCTTGTTCTTGTTAACAAAGACTTTGCTCAATAGAAAATCACACACACCAGAGGACAGGCCAAGCGCAGGGTCTGGCAGGAAAAGCTTCTGGCCAGTCGTTTCACAATCAATTTCATCCCCAGCGACATGCGAGAGGCTCAGACGGGCTAAAGAAATCAACTGGTCTGGGGAGTAACCCAATATCCCAGGACTGCGTCACTCTGCCCTACCTTCTCCCTCTGCACCAGCTATATAACTTGATATTTCGTAATCCTGGAACCTGCGTGTGCCTCTGTGATGGTGAAAGCCCTTGGAGCAGGACACTGCATCCAACAGATGGATGGCGCAGTTTGCCCATTACACGCAGATACCCATGTGGGCTGTTGATTTGACCAACTGCTCAAACAAATCGAACCCGGATCTCAACAAAGGTGAATTGTGCACAAATCAACATGCAGGCCGGTGGGATCAGCTTCAACCCCACGAGGAGGAAATGGAGATAGGAAGGGAGCCGGGGTCAACTCCCCCCGAAAGGAGCCGCCTGGTCTCGGTTTGGTTTCAATTAACTTCAGGAACGATTTTTTTTCTTCTGTTGGCCTGTGTGAAGGTGGAATTGCTGTGGCAACTGGCATTTCACCTAATTGGCAGTGATGGTCACTGAATCCACAGGGCTGAGACCGACACCCCGAGTGCTGCTGATTTAGGTGAAATTGAACAGCTCAGATGTGACCGCAAATGCAGTTGAAATGGGGACGCCCCGGAAGGGGGTGGTTTGCAGGCTGAGCAGAATAGAGGCTTCACTGTGCTCCAAATCAGGACCCTGGCCAAACCCAGTGTGGGTGTCCCACAGCCTGTGGGGCTCCGGGATGCAGATTCTGAGGCTGGGGACCCAGCCCCACCCCCATCTCTGGCCATCACATAGCTGATAGGGGCTCCTGGCAGCCACCCAGGCCACTCTATGTTCAAGGGCTCTGGGTTTGCACAGAGGGGACACGACCAAAGGGCAGTGAATTTACTAAACCAGTGAAGAATGGAAGAGTCTCAGTGAGTAGAGTGTGTCTGGCCATTGCCCTCAGGAGGGCCCACCTTGGCCCGAACCCAGTTGACGCACCCTGCTTGCCTGCGTGTAGAGAAGCAGTGACAATGGTTCTAACAACATTGCCAGAAAGGACCTGGGACTGCATATGCTATTGGGTCGACTGGGTTTCATTTCCCCTGGCATTTGGGCATGCGTCAACCTTGAACATCTGTGTCCACCTGCCAGCCACTACACAAACTTCGTTCCCGTGAGATCGTGGGTAGTGATGGAGTGAGATCTGGAGGGTGCTCAGGGAAAGGGGCCTGTGTAGAGGTGGCAGTCAGAGGAGGCTTCCTGGAGGAGGTGAAACCAGAGCAGAACCTCAAGGAAGCCCAGGAACCCCCAAGACCAGGGAAGGGGTCCAGCCAGAAGGAGCAGGCATGCAAAGGTGGGAGGGAAACTACCAGGAGCCTCTTGGGGACTCCTGGCTCCCTGGGGTGGTGTCCACACAAGTGGGCAGGAGGCTGGAGAGGGAGAATAGGGGAGTTGGGGACAGCACTGGGGGCTGGGCTTGGAGGTGGGACTTGGTCCTATAGGCAGCGGGCCCCAAAGGGGCTCTAACAGGTTGGCGCATGCTCAGGGGTAGGCGCCGGAAATCTCCGTCTCTTGGCCTCCAGAAGGTGAATTGAAAGACATGACCTGGGGCTGGCGAAGGAGCCCAGCCTGGAAGTGGTGACGATAAACCAGGTGTGAAATGAGGAGGGTGTGCAGTGGACATTGGTGGTGGGAATGGACCACAGGGACAGAGGCTGTGGGTTTAAGAAGAAATACAAGACTCTGCTTCTGGCTGAGCTCGGCCACTCAGCTTGGGGAGGGCCTCCTGGGAGACCACGCGGCCCCTCATACCTGCCTCTGTCCATCTGAGCCCTGCTCCCCTCTCTGCCTCCCACTCCTGGGAGCCTGGCGTGGTAGCAGCTCCAGCAGCGCTGGCCTCGGCTTCCTGGCCTACCCGCTCGTGGCTCTCATACCCCCATCTCCTCCTGCATGTTAAGCACATCCCCCTGGAATTCCTTCAACCTGAATGGTCCATCTGCTTCCTGTTGGGACCCTGTCTGAGACACACCCTTTTCCATTCACTTCTCAGAAGTCTGGAGTCCTTTCACAGAAACTAGCTGTGTTTCTAGAAGTGTGTGCTAAGGTGCAGTGTGGGGAACACCCGAGGTAGGGTTGTGTTCTCACAGGAGCCTACAGTCCAGGGCAGCACCTGAGGTCCACGGTGAATGTGCAGAGTCAAGAGCTCTGGGGGGGGGGGGGCTCCAGGGTCTGTACGTCTGACCAGAGTCCCAGGGGCTCCTGTGCACACCCTGTGATCGGCCAAGCTCAGAGCTGCCAATGCAAGTTGTTCTTGGAGACACTGCATAGGCACAAGAGATGACAGGCCTGAAACCCAACTGGTGAGCACAGGAGATGACACCATGGACGGCACCTCCTGCCTGGTCAGCAGGTGTGAGTGACCAGTGTCCAGCCCATTCATACCTGGGGTTAAAGATTTGGAAAGGCATCTCCAAATTCTTAAGGAGCTAGCAGATGTGTTTGTTTTTCCTTTATAATGTTTTATGATGTATCTTCAATTCCCCCAAATTGTGCCAACACAATAATTATCATAATTCATTTATTTCTTTATTGTCTTTATTATTAAATCATAGCTATGTACAATAGTGCAATCAAGGGGTACAATGTGCTGGTTTCATACACAATCTGAACTATTTTCATCAAACTGATTAACACAGCCTTCCTGGCATTTTCTCAGTTATTATATGAAGACATTTGTATTCTGCATTTAGTAAGGTTCGCCTGTACCCTTCTAAGATGGGGCTAATTCTTCTGACCTGAT
>CAUYON010020314.1:0-10089 GCA_963573935.1 Arctocebus calabarensis
GGGGCGGCTCCTGTGGCTCAACGAGTAGGGCGCCGGCCCCATATACCGAAGGTGGCGGGTTCAAGCTCGGCCTCGGCAGAACTGCAAAACAAAAAAATAGCTGGGCGCTGTGGCGGGCGCCTGTAGTCCCAGTTACTAGGGAGGCTGAGGCAAGAGAATCGCTTAAGCCCAAGAGCTAGAGGTTGCTGTGAGCAGTGTGACGCCACGGCACTCTACCCAGGGCGATAAAAGTGAGACTCTGTCTCTACAAAAAAAAAAAAAAGAAAGAAAAGAGAGTCCTTGGCTGGGCCTGGGGACTCATGCCTATAATCCCAGCACTTTGCAAGGCAAGAGGATGGCTTGAGCCTGGGCGTTTGAGACCTGCCTAGGAAATATAGTAATTCCCATCTCTACAAAAAAACATAGAAAAATTAGCCAGGTGTACACCTGTAGTCCCAGCTACTTGGGAGCAGAGGTGGGAGAATCATTCAGGTTCAAGGCTGCAGTGAGCTATGATCACATCACTGCACTTCAGCCTGGATGAGAGTGAGATCCTGTCTCTAAAAAATAAAAATAATAATAATGAAAAAGAAAGGAAAGTTCTAATAGGTCTGCCTAGTCTGTTTCCATCACAATGATGAGGGCAGTATAATAATGGTATGACTCCAAGAAAGCATCTGATGACCCTTCGGAGTTTCTTGTTCTCAGCATGTAGCTCTGTCCCTCTGTTTCTAACTCCTAGGGAGTTTGAACACATCCCAGAGCCCCGGGTGGAACCAGCCACTCTGGCCCAACTAGTCATCTCACATTCTTAGGTTAGGCAAGCCCGTATCCAATAAGCATCTCCTTGATGTGGTGTTATTGGGGAGCAAGGGTTCCTCGGTATGTTTTCTCATTTTAGTCTCTGTGCTGCCAAAGCAAGCACTCTTGGTATATTTTCTGCATATAGCTGAGTATCCTTTACCTGACATGCTTGGGACTGGAAGTGTTTCAAATTTCAGATTTTTTACTATTTGCCTTATATTTAACTAGGTAAGCATCCAACATCCTAAATGTTCCAGTAAGAATTTCCTTTGAGCAGTATGTCAGTGCTCAGAAGGTTTCAGATTTGGGAGCATTTTGAGTTTCAGATTTTCATATTTGGAATGCTCCACTTGTAATAGAAATTACTAATTTAAATATTAAACATTTGTTTAGGCTCAGCGCCAGTAGTACAGTGGTTACGGTGCCGGCCATATACACTGAGGGTGGCAAGTTTGAATCCACCCCAGGCCAGCTAAACAATAATGACAACTGCAACAAAAAAAGAGCTGGACGTTGTAGCTGGTACCTATAGTCTCAGCTACTTGGGAGGCTGAGGCAAGAGAATCACTTAAGCCCAAAAGTTTGAGGTTGCTGTGAGTTGTGATGGCACAGCGCTCTACTGAGGACCACATAGTGAGACTCTGTCTCAAAAAAAAAAAAAACTTTGTTTAGCATTTTTTGCTTCCTTAAATTAGTATGCTGAACTTAAACAGAGAATTATTTTTAAATAATCTAAAATTCTGGCTGGGCGCCCATAGCTCTGTGGTTATGGCACTGACCACATGCTCCAGGACTGGTGGGTTCAAACCTAGCCCAGGCCTGCTAAACAAAAAACTAGCCAAGCATGGTGGCGGGTGCCTGTAGTCCCACCTACTAGGGAGGCTGAGGCAGGAGAATCGCTTAAGGCCAAGAGTTTGAGGTTGGTGTGAGTGGCCTCCCAGAGTGCTAGGATAACAGGCGTGAGCCACCGCTCCCAACCTGCACTTTGCTTTCTAATGCTTTAGGTGTGTGCACCATGCACTATTAAACCACCCCATTATTGAGGAACAGTGCAACTGTTTCCAATTTTTTTACTGTTGTAAATAGATGAATCTTTATCCTTCCAGTTCTACCTAAAAAATTCTTTTTTTTTTTTTTTTTGAGACAGAGCCTCAAGCTGTCACCCTGGATAGAGTGCTGTGGCATCACAGCTCACAGCAACCTCCACTTCCTGGTCTCAAGCGAGTCTCCTGCCTCTGCCTCCCAAGTAGCTGGGACTACAGGCGCCCGCCACAACGCCCAGCCATTTTTTGGTTGCAGCCAACATTGTTGTTTGGCAGGTCTGGGCTGGATTCGAACCCACCAGCTCAAGTGTACGTGGCTGGCGCCTTAGCCTATTGAACCACAGGCGTCGAGCCCTACCTAAAAAATTCTAATAATTTTTTTTGTTAGCAGATTTTCCTATAACTGTTTTAAAGAATAGGAGTTTTATCAAAGCACAGCATCCTATGGCCTTCTGCTTCTACACCAGTGGGGCACTTGACATTCCCACCACCCCTGTTCTGTCTCCTATCTTTTTTTTTTTTTTTTTTTTTTTGCTGAGACAGAGTCTTACTTTGTCACCCTCAGTGCAGTGCTGTGGCATCATAGCTCACAGCAACCTCAACTCCTGGACTCAAGCGATTCTCTTGTCTCAGCCTCCCTAGTAGCTAGGACTACATTCACCTCCATAATGCCCATCTATTTTTGTTGTGGTTGTTGTTTGTTTGTTTTCTGTTTCTTATCAGCTGGCACCTCATGTACCAGTGTGCCCCTTCTGTTTTGCTGCCTTAAATCCATTTCTCTAACCAAACTCAAAATGTCCAGTTTGTTAAAACTAGCTGGTTGTATTGAGCCAGTGCGGCCAGAACCGACTGTCACCTTGTATCCTTGAGCCAACTAACCTCTCTGAGCCTCACTTCCCTGCCTGTAGTAGAAATTGCCACGCTGTCCTCCCAGGATCCCTGTGATGATCAGATGAGCCAAAGCGGTTAAAGCATGTGGTCCTTAACCAGGATTGGCAATTTAGGATAAGGCTGACGTTCCCAGGGAAACATCTTTTGCCAAGGGCAAAAGCTTTATAGACAGACTTATCACGATGCTTCTGCCCACAGGGCCTTTGTAATTTTTTCCCTCTTGACTGAATTCTGGGTGGTAAGTTGTTTCTGTTGATTTCTTTTTTAGATAAATTGAGAGGTTATTGTTTATTAAAGAATCAGTGCATTGTACTTGGACCTAAGAACCCTGGGCTCTGATCCAGCAAGTGTTCACATTTCATTAACAAGATCTTTTTTGTGAATGATAAATCTCTGCATACCACCTTTTGGATTTTGCCAAGAAAATGTCCGTGCAAGTAGGCACACTGTTCACCTGCAAACCACATATGGACCTCAGATGTCACATTCAGTTTGCTAAAGGTATGACAGCATCTCTTCCTTCACATTCTCCTGACTCCCCTTTTTTCCACACAGGATGGGCTCTATGAGTGCATTCTCTGTGCCTGCTGTAGCACCAGCTGCCCCAGCTACTGGTGGAATGGAGACAAATATTTGGGACCTGCGGTTCTTATGCAGGTGAGGTGCTCCTTAATTGCTTTAGGAGAAATTGAAGCTCAAGTATAAAGAAATCCAAGAGGCGGGGCAATGCCTGTGGCTCCAGGAGTAGCCACATATTGGAGGTGGTGGGTTCAAACCCGGCCCTGGCCAAAAACTGTAAAAAAAAAAGAAAGAAATCCAAGAGGGGCCAAGCTTGATGGCTCACACCTGTAATCCTAACCCTCTGGGAGGGTGAGGCAGATGGATTGCCTCTCACTCAGGAGTTCAAGACCAGCCTGAGCAAGAGTGAGACCCCCATCTCTAATAAATAGCCAAGCGACGTGGTAGCCACCTATAGTCCCAGCTACTTGGGAGGCTGAGGCAAGAGATTCACTTAAGCCCAAGAGTTTGAGGTTGTTGTGAGCTATAACCTCATGGCATTCTATAGAGGGCAACAAAATGAGAAAAAGAAAAAGACATCCAAGGGGGACAGTAGATTGTCGTACCCTAGCTACTCTGAGGGTCTCATGGTTTCCATCGTTGATAATTGATTGCATTGTGCTCACTTGCTTTCAGTCACTTGCCTTTATTTCAGGGTGGTGAGGGTCACCCCAGGAAGTGAAGGCATGCTTTTTGGCAAACCATGCCTTGCAGTTTTTTGTTTTTTGTTTGTTTGGTTGGTTGGTTAGTTTTTTTGGGGATAGAGTCTCACCCTGCTGCCCAGGCTAGAGTGGAGCAATGGAGTCATAGCTCACAACAACCTCAAACTCCTGGACTCAAGTCATCCTCTTGTCTCAGCCTCCTGAGGTACCTGCCACCACACCCAGCTAGTTTTTCTATTTTTAGTAGAGACAGGATCTTGCTCTTGATCAGGCTGGTCTTGAACTCCTAAGCTCAAGCAGTCCACCCACCTTGGCCTCCCAGAGTGCTAGGATTATAGGCTTGACCCACTATACCAGGCCTCAGAGCAGATATTTAAATGTATTTCCTGTGCAGCTGACCGTTACTTGTCCACTTGACTGTTACTCATCCACTTGCCTGTGTCTCCCCATCTCCCTCTTACAGTGTTTTTTATTGTGTGAACAAGAGAGAAAGAAATGTTTTTGAAAGACATCTACCCAGCAGTAAGATTGAAATTGTTTCATGGCTAATGAGAGCCTGGGGGTTGTTTAAGAAAGTGGTATTAGTCCTTACAGCAAAGAATGTTACTGTCTTTGTTCTCAGAAAGCATGTGCTTTTTACATTTTTGGTCAGTGATTTTCATAGACTGTAAGCAACTCAAAAACAACTTCTCATTTTCCCACAAAAAAGAGAAGTTATTTGATTGTACATGGCCAGTTTTTTTGTTTTGTTTTGTTGTTTTATCTTGTTTTGTTTGTTTTTGAGATAGAGTCTCACTTTGTTGCCCCTAATAGAGTGTCGTGGCTTCATAACTCACAGCAGCCTCAAACTCTTGGGCTTAAGCAATTCTCTTGCGTTAGCCTCCCAAGTAGCTGGGACTAACAGGTGCCCACCACAACACCTGGCTATTTTTAGAGATGGAATCTCGCTCTATCTCAGGCTGGGTCTGGAACTCCTGAGCTCAGGCGATCAGCCCGCCTCAGCCTCCCAACACATGGCCAATTTTTATTTCCAACCATGTAGAAATTGAGCGATGAAGTACACTCACCCTTGTCAGTTGTACCAGATGATCCAAGTTGTTGGGAGGGCCTCTGAACAGTACTGCTAGAGCAAGCCCAGGGATCATGCAGTCAGTCTCTGTTCAGCTCACTGATCTCAGGCTGCTGGGATGGCTGTTTAAATTCAAAGCATCAATTTTCTCAAAGACATGGAGAGTCTAGCATGGGTGGGTGCTATAAAGACAGATAAAGAGTACAGAGGCTGAGCGCAGTGGCTCATACCTGTAGTTCTAACACTTTGGAGCCTAAGGCAGGAGGATTGCTTAAGCTCAGGAGTTTGAGAACAGCCTGAGCAAGAGCAAAACCCATCTCTACTAAAAATAGAAAAAAGTAGCCAGATGCAGTGGCATGTGCCTATTATAGTCCCAGCTACTCAGGAGGCTGAGGCAGGAGGATGGCTTTAGCCCAGGAGTTTGAGGTTGCTGCGAGCTATGATGACACCACTGTACTCTAGCCTGGGCAACAGAGCAAGACTCTTGTCTCAAAAAAAAAAAAGGGAGGGACGCTCAGCGCCTGTGGCTCAAGCGGCTAAGGCACCAGCCACGTACACCTGAGCTGGCGGGTTCGAATCCAGTCCAGGCCCGCCAAACAACAATGACGGCTGCAAACAAAAAAATGGCCAGGCGTTGTGGCGGGCGCGTGTAGTCCCATCTACTTGGGAGGCGGAGGCAAGAGACTCGCTTGAGCCCAGGAAATTGGAGGTTGCTGTGAGCAATGATGCCACAGCACTCTATCCAGGGTGACAGCTTGAGGCTCTGTCTCAAAAAAAAAAAAGGGGGGGGGAGAGGGAAAGGGGTGGTGCCTGTGGCTCAAAGGGGTAGGGCACTGGCCCCATTTGCGGGAGGTGGCAGGTTTAAACCCAAACCTGGCCAAAAACTGCGGGGTGGGGGGGAGAAAAAAACGTGCTGAGGGCAGCGCCTATGGCTCCTCAAGTAGGGCGCTGGCTCCATATACCGAAGGTGGCGGGTTCAA
Organism: Arctocebus calabarensis; assembly: GCA_963573935.1. Classification (NCBI taxonomy): domain Eukaryota; kingdom Metazoa; phylum Chordata; class Mammalia; order Primates; family Lorisidae; genus Arctocebus; species Arctocebus calabarensis. Next base: position 5,987 of record CAUYON010020314.1, read on the forward strand.
ACCCGACCTCGGCTAAACTGCAAAACAGAAAAATAGCCGGGCGTTGTGGCAGGCGCCTGTAGTCCCAGCTACTCGGGAGGCTGAGGCAAGAGAATGGCCTAAGCCCAGGAGTTGGAAGTTGCTGTGACCTGTGACATCACGGCACTCTACCGAGGGCAATAAAGTGAGACTCTGTCTCTACAAAAAAAAAAAAAGTGCTAAGACAAGGCATCTAAGCTGAGGGAGTTCCCCCCTGCACTTCTGGGGCACAGAGTTGGAGCAGAGGTGTGAGGTTGACAGCTCAGCTCATCCGCCCCCGGTCCCCCAGGCCTACCGCTGGATGATCGACTCCAGAGATGACTTCACAGAGGAGCGCCTGGCCAAGCTGCAGGACCCATTCTCTCTGTACCGCTGCCACACCATCATGAACTGCACGAGGACATGTCCCAAGGTATGTGGGGCGGGTGGCGCTCAGAACTGACATGCTGACCCTTTGAGATGGAAAGGGAACAGAACGTGCCTGTTATCGCAGCATGAGCCTGGGAGCTAGTTTGGCTCTTAGTTACAAGAACAGACTCAGGCTACCTCAGAAGCAGGGTGTATTTAACACACGGGGACATCGAGAAAGTCAAAGATGTCACAGAAATCTATGAGTAGGTACCTGCATTCAGTCTGACTTTGTGGGAACCATAAAACAAAAGCTGTCGGGTCATAGGGGGAGGGGTGGTGACTAGATTCCCTCTTTATCTCTCTCTGTCTTGTCATGTCAGCCACTAATCTGCTCTCTAGCAGGCATCCTGTTCTTTCTCTCTGCTCTGTGGAGCTTGGGGCTTTTCTCTTGACTAAATGCTCCAGCTTCCCTAGCTTCACACCCTCTTCCTGCGCACACCTCCAGCTTCAGCTGCCCGTGGTCTGCTTTCATTCTCTCATTCACATTCCTGAGAGGAAGTTGCATTATTCCCCACGCAGCTTCCCATGCCAGCACATCAGAGGTCATGGCAGGCTGGAGAAGGGCTGCAATTTGATTGGGTGCTCTCTCAGTCAGTTCTGTGTTGCTATCACAAAATATCACAGGCTAGGTAATTTATAAAGAAGTTGTTTTGGTTCACAGTTACGGAGGCTGGGAAGTCCATGATGCTGGCATCTCAAATTGGCTGTCTTGCCTTCATCCTATGAAGGAAGGACAAGAGAGAAAGGGGGCACAAACATATCTTTTTTTGAGGTGCTAACTGATGTGATAACAGCATGAATCCATTTGTGAAGGCAAAGCAGTCTTGACCTAGTCATCTCTCAAAGGTCTCACCTCTCAATACAGTTGCATTGAGGATTAGACTTCCAACATACGAACTATAGCAGGTGCCAGTCTTGGCCAGTGGGCAGGAAGAGCCAGTTCACTTAAAAGGTGCACAGAGTCAGTGGGCAGCAAGATGGAAAATTTCAGGACAACCAGTTAGCTGTTAAATAAAGGGCTGGGTGCGGTGGCTCATGCCTGTAATCCCATGACTCTGGGAGGCCAAGGTTGGTATGGTAGATAGCCTGAGTTCACAGGTTCGAGACCAGCCTGAGCCAGAGTGAGACCCCCCCATCTCTTAAAAATATAGCTGGGCGTTGTGGTGGGCACCTGTAGTCCCAACTACTTGGGAGGCTGAGACAAGAGAATAGCTTGAGCCCAAGAGTTTGAGGTTGCTGTGAGCTATGATGCCATGATCCTCTATTGAGGGTAAAAAAATGAGACTCTGTATAAATAAATAAATTAATCGTGTCTTTGAACACATCCACAGTCGATAATTCACTTATTTTTGGCCCAGAAACCTGCTTTGTTTCCAGTGGCCCCTCCCTGTGCTACAGGGTTTCTTACCTGGTACCAGTATGAGGACAGGCCTGGTGGGGGAACACATGGGCTCCAAGCCCCCATTGCCTGGACTTCTATCCAGGCTCTGCTCCAGCTCAATAAATGGCATCTTCTGTTTTTTGGTTGTTGTTGTTGTTTTTTTTTTTTTTTAATGTAGGTACTGGGCCTACTGGAGACCCTCAGAGACAGTATCTCCAGTGTTGGGGCTGGCTTGTGTGGCTCTTCAGAAGCCCTGCAGGTGACTTGGGTGCATTCCTGGTCACAAGCCTGTGCTTTGAAGGAGGCAGCAGACAGCCCAGGTGACCGAGACTAAGTTCTCTGTGCCTTGCCCTGGTCATTAAAACAGGGCTGGACCTTGTGGCTTGAGACTTAGACATAGGCTGATCCTGAGTTCAACCCCAGTGTTGTGCAGGTGAGGGGGAGCCAAGCCCTAGGTTGGAGGCTAGGATGAGAGTAACTTGCTCGAGGTCACTTTCAGATTAGTGGCAGGGGGCCTAGGTCACCTGTTTCCTGTCCCAGGGCTCTCTCTTCCCACACAGATTGGGCACACTCTGGCCCTTGCAGGGACAGGAAGTATTCACATGTTCCAGAATTAGAAGGATACACCATGAAAATTCTCCCACTCCACCCCAGCCCCCTCCCTGAAGCAATGATATTATCAGATTCTTGTGTGAACTTCTGGAGGTATCTTATGCTACTCAGAAGTGCAGAAGTAAAAAAGAAAAGAAAAAAGAAGCGCAGACGTGTTCTTTCCTGCCTTTGTACATGATACTCACCTGCACTTTTTTTTACAGTATGTGAAGTGTCTTTCTCCACTTCTCTTTTTCTCTCAAGATCTCTTTTCTTTCATTCCTTTTTCTTTCTTTCTTTTTTTTTCTTTCCACAACACATTTTTCCAGAGTTAGAGTTACCTTAAAATAAGAGGATCCTTGGGGGCGCCTGTGGCTCAGTGAGTAGGGCGCCAGCCCCATATACTGAGGATGGCGGGTTCAAACTACAACAAAAAAATAGCTGGGCGTTCTGGCGGGCACCTGTAGTCCTAGCTACTTGGGAGACTGAGGCAAGAGAATTGCCTAAACCCAAGAGCTGGAGGTTGCTTTGAGCTGTGATGCAACAGCACTCTACCGAGGGTGACAAAGTGAAACTCAGTCTCTCTTTTTTTTTTTTTTGAGACAGAGCCTCAAGCTATTGCCCTGGGTAGAGTGCCATGGTGTCACAGCTCACAGCAACCTCCAACTCCCGGGCTCAAGCAATTCTCTGCCTCCTCCTCCCAAGTAGCTGAGACTACAGGCACCCGCCACAAAGCCCGGCCATTTTTTGGTTATAGTTGTCATTGTGTGGCAGGTCCAAGCTGGATTCAAACCCGCCAGCTCTGGTGTATGTGGTTGGTGCCTTAGCCACTTGAGCTATAGGCGCCGAGCCAGAGACTCTGTCTCTTAAAAAAAAAAAAGTAGGGGGGAATCCTTCACTGACCTCAGAAAAGTCCTCATCTCATTTGTCAAATACTTGTCTGTCAACCCTCCTACTTCTATAAAGCTGTCACTCAGCAGATTTAATTATTGTGCCTCCTGCTGCAAAACAGATGTTACAGGTGTGAGGCCAGACTGCAGCTGATACCAGTGGTACTGGCCAGGCAGATTCACAGTAGCATTTATGAAAGGTTAACAGGGAGCATAGTTTCTTCCGCACACCTTTGAGAGTTTATGTATGCTGACTTCTGCCCTGATGATGCAATAATGATGGTGTTCATTTAGAGATGTCTGTCTGATTTTGACATTGGCCTATAATCATAGGGGGGAAAAAAACACTATCCTTGGATAACTTTGAGCAGTTAAAGAGCACATACCAGCAGAGCTGTGGCAGAGCTCTTGCCAGGGAAAGCTGATCATTTTTAAATGTCTGAAAGTAGTGACAGAGGGAGCTCTTAGTCCAGACCCTTTAGGGGTTTTATTTATTTATTTATTTATTTATTTATTTTTTAATGAGCCAAATTTAGCATGGTTAAGGAAGTTGATTTGCATTCACCCTGCTTTGACGTTGCACTACCAGTGAAGGTGTTTCAACCTAGGCTTGGGGGGAGGGTTTCCCATTCAGTTTCAGTTGTCATTTGCTATTGATTTTCTCTTGTTTTCAAGGGTCTGAATCCAGGGAAAGCGATTGCTGAAATCAAGAAAATGATGGTAACCTATAAAGAAAAGAAAGCTTCAGCTTAGCTGTTTCTGTGCTAAACGTGACTTGTAACCAGCTCAGAGCTGAACTTAATTTATATCTG
>CAUYON010020316.1:0-10003 GCA_963573935.1 Arctocebus calabarensis
TCTTGCAGAGATAAAATTTTGGCTACCACCTGTCCTTTTGACAGCCAATGCACTTTAGAAGATAGGGCAAATCCACACTAAACACCTCATTGTTCTACATTAGCATGTTATGAAACTGACAATGTCCTATTGCATTTGCAAGAATATTGTTAAACAATACTTATAACTTGTTGCAAAGTGTCACTTAAAATAGCAGCTTTATTTAGCACAGTGATTTTGCTAATGCAAAATACAACAAAAAGAAATGAGAGCACTGGGATCTGTGCAATAAACCCTTCATGTTTTCCTGTGATGGAAGGTGCACCATCTGTACATACACTCACTAAACTTACCAAATTCAGTCCACCTTCACAATTTTATCTTGACAGCTGTGGAAGATAACTATTCCCCATATTATATTTGCAAAAGTGTCCAAAGTGAGTAACTCTTCATAGAAAGGAAAATCTTCTGTTATGACCCAAATGAAATATAAAACCCATGCCAATACAGAAGTATCAATTGATCCAGTCAAAGCAATTGAATAATACATGCAGTATGCATGTAGTTCTTCTGTTAAGCTGAAGGCTTATTATGCTGCTGATCAGTTGTACTTCTCCTTGACAGAGGCAGTTTTTTGCACTTTGAAATGTTATCAGGGTCATAATTTCTACATCACTGACTGGCTTCCTTTTTTCCCCCAGACTATATATGTGACTTTATAAGGTGTTTCACTGGCATTATTTCCAGGTCCTGTTGCTGCTTGAAAGAATTGTCTTTGCTTTTGCTTTTCATCTTTTAATTTCTGCAGTACAACCTTTTATGTCTCTTCCTCTAATTTAAAATATTTGTTGCCCTTATGAGTGTTATAATGCTGATGAGCACAGAATCTTTAATGTTGATAATGCAGTATCACAAAGCAAGCAAATCATCTTATCTTTAGCAGAAAAAAAGATAATCTTGTAATCCCCAATCCTCATTAAAAAATGTTTTCTTCCTTCAGGGTTCTCTTGGTCTTCTTTGATGTGATGGGCTGTAAATCAGACAGAATTTAAAATACTGTCCAGCTGTACAACTATTCACAAATTTCACTTCAAACAGAAACATAGTGCACTATTGGCAAAAGCAGAGAACAGACTCAACCCTCATAAACTCTCACCAGTTAGAGCTAAATCATGAACATGGCAGCTGTCCATCAGTTTAGTCCATATGGCTTCCTAATGTTCTAATTGTGCCAGTCAATCTGGGAAGATTATTTAATTCAGCAGTTCTCAACCTGTGGGTCATGACCCCTTCGGGGGTCTCCTGCATATCAGATATTTACATCATGAATCATAACAGCAGCAAAATTACAGTTATGAAGTAGCAACAAAAATAACTTTATGGTTGGGTTTCACCACAACATGAGGAACTATATTAAAGGGTTGCAGCATTAGGAAGGTTGAGAACCACTGATTTAATTAAAACTCATTTTATTCTTTGGTATTTTAAATACATTCATTTTGAAAAAAAGTAAAAAATGTGAAAGACAAAAATCTATTCATAAAAATAAAAAGATTTGGCAAAAAGCTCCACTTAAGAGGCCCAGCGCCTGTAGCACTACAGCACATACACCACAGGTGGCGGGTTCAAACCCAGCCCAGGCGAGCTAAATAATAATGACAACTCCAAAAAAAATAGCCGGGCATTGTGGCAGGCGCCTGTAGTCCCAGCTACTTGGGAGGCTGAGGGAAGAGAATCACTCAAGCCCAAGTTGAGGTTGGGGTTGCTGTGAGCTGTGACACCACAGCACTCTACCCAGGACAACAGACATATTAAGACTGTCTCAGAAGAACAAAAAAAGCTCCACTTAAGAACCTAGAAGGCTATGTGTGGCCTTCAGGCTGCGGTTCCCCACCCTGACCTAGGGCCTCAACAAGCCTTCAAGGAATGCTTTCTGTGACAGGGAGTGACACCCATGATATAACCAGATCATCTGAATGCTCTGAGCAGAGCAAGGGATGAATGTGAGGAGTGGGGGAACAATTGTACTGCAGAGGAGTGCATTTGGCAAGGGGAAACAAATGATCTGGGGAAAGTGCAAAGAGGAGGTGATAGGGCGGTTTACACTACAGAATGAACAAGAGTTATCTGGTCGAGGAACTATCTGGTCGAGGAACTGTCCTTCCTGTCTGAAAGGAGACATCACAGAAGGCTCAGGAGTATGAAGCAGCATGGTGTGTCTTAGCAGATGCAAATAGGTCATTTTTGAGACAGCCTGGAGAGTGAAGGGGATGGGGGGCAAGCACTCTCAAGGGTGAGATCACATGTGTGGTACATATTTGAAGGGTCAGGAGAAAACTTCTAAATATGGATCAAAAATGTTTTCACAGGGTAAATGAGAAAATCTCATGAATATTATGTCAATCAGGTTGATAAAAATATCTCAGATTGCATGTGAAGCCCACACACTGTACCCCATGATTGAACTAATGTACACAGCTATGATTCAATAAAAAAAAAATAAAATAAAATAAATAAAAAAAGAATACACCAAAGGAGTTTGGTCTTTGTCCTGAAAGGCTTTGGGGAAGCCACTAAAGGTTTAAAGCAGGGGAAGGACCTGATGGAATTGGCAGTATCACCTTTGCACTTGAGAAAGGTCTCCCAGGCTGAGAAGTAGAGATCAGATTGCAGGAAGGAAAACCTGGAGGCTGAGCAGGCTGCTGTACTCCCTGAGAGACAGGAAGACCAAGGAGTGCTGGCGACAGGGAACAAGAGAGTTGTTAGGGTAGGGGATCGGGGGTCTTTGGTCATCCATAGGGTTTTTGGAAGCCCCGTGCTAGTATATCCTTAGCTGTTCCCAAGTGGGGAGCATAGGGTCTCAAACATAATTTGTGATCCTGATTCATCAGCACCATCCTGTCAGACCCTCAGGGTGAGGGACAAAGGTCTGGGTGCTGGAACAGGGCTCTGTACACACTTTATCTGCCAGGAGCCTCTGAAGCCCCTGGCCACCATACCTATCATTTGTGATGATGATTTGCTAAGGAGCTGCTATGAAACAAGATGACCTCTTGCTTCTGAGAGCAGCAAGTACTTAGAGCTTCTCCCTCTGAGCTCCTTAGGCTCAGTGGGAGCCAGCAGAGCAGCACCCCATTGGGTATCTCATGACTGCCGTGGGCCACAGGCACCAGAGTGCCCCCTTCTCATATTATAGCTGCTCACCATCCATTCTTTGCCTTAGGGAGGACTTTGGGGCTGTAAGGGACTCATGCCTTTATCATTTAAACCTGTCCTTATCTTGTGAGAAGCCCTTCTATGATCATTTCTGTAACTTTTGTCCCTTTTAGGCAGGCTGGTGGGAAAAAGAGTAGATGGCCAAAGGCCTTAGGGTTAACACTCAAAGCAATTGGCTGCTGCACTGTCAAATACTCAAGAGGCCGCCATGCCCTGTGATTCCTCCCTAGTATTCTGAGTGTCGAGTTTCATTGCCAAGATGTTAGACTTGAGAGAAGGTGCTCCAATGAGTGTTTCCTCCACTGGGCTGGGCCTGGGTTGGCCATCCTAAATGCCAGGTGCACTGGCTCCAAATTCTTTTCTAACTCTTTAGAGGCAGAGGTCAGTCAAAGTCAGAGACTGTTCAACCGTGATCGAGTGACATTCTCCTTCTCCAGCTGAGTGGATGGTGGAGCCGGCAGGGCCGGGTTGGCTTGCTTGGCTGGCTCAGAAGTCCCAGCCACCATCTCAGTAACTACTGAGGCCGCTTTCTAAGTTGGCAGAGATGTCAACTTTGTCTTGGTATTTTATTTTACTCTTTAGATATAGAGGGCTGCATTTTACCTGACATGGGGTGCATTTAGGTGGCCAAGCACTTCCTTTGTTTTCCTCCCTACACTTTTTGAGATGCAGCATTGCTGTGCAATTTCACCTCCATCTGCAGGGGGAGAAATAGCAGCTCAGCAAAGTAGGTGATTTGTCCACTTTAACGTGGCCAGTAGACCATGGTTGGAGGACTTTTGGCCTTCTTCAGTACTTTCCTCTTTGTCTCTAAATCCAGCAGCTGAAACTCAAAGGCTGTCAGGACCCAGGCAGGTTACATGGTTACTATATAAATGGGGCCAAGGGTGGGAAGAGAAGACCCCATGTGAGGATGCTGCTTCTCAGCTCCAGCCTAAGGACGCTGTCTGGAATTGCAGGCCCAGTATTTGAAAGAGAAGTTGGAAATGTGCATTTTTGAATGAAATCTGATTTTTAAATATTAGCAGCTAAAAAAAAAGTTATACCTAAGTCAAAAGTCTGGTGACCACAGGCTTGAACCTCTGCCCTACATCATCTGTTCACTTGTCCCTGAGTGGTTTTCCTCTGGGTTCAGACTTAGTGGGGAACTTCCACTAATTGACTTGACCTGTTAAGGGAAAGAACAGAACTAAGTTTGGGGAAAGGGAAGAGGAAACAGTTTCAGGAGCTTCTGGTCCATTAACGTCCTGGCCAGCACTATGTAAATAGATCTGCGGCCTGCATTCCCAGGGCAAATACTTTCCATTTCCCTCTTTGGTCACCTTGAATTCTGGGGCTCTTTGGCAGTTTATCGACTCGCTTCCTTTTCCAAAGATTGAAATGTCTACTGCTTGAAAATATTTTCTTCGGTTGCGTTTTTCCTTGGTGACTTCACTCAGAGACAGATGTGTCCTAATAATAGCACTGAAAATTAAGGGGAATAAATCAGGCAGCTGGTTCTGTTCCCAAGAAGTGATGGTACAGTTCATAAATGCGAGCTCTCCCCAGAAGCCGTGGAGAGACTGAGCCTGGAATGAGCTGTGGTCACTGTGAGATCCTGGAGCCCTCCCCTCTGGGGGCACAGTCCCTGGAGCTGTCTCAGTTCACCCAAGCCGGCTGTCAGGCCTCATCCAGACTCACGGCTCAGAAACTGCTCTCTAACTTCCCTCAGGACATGCACACTGCCCAAACCACGACAGGTGGACATCATAAAGGAGGTTTGCTCTCTTGACAGATGGGCAAAGGTGTGCCCTGCCTGCATGAGGAGACCATTCCTCCAAGTGTCTTTCTAATTCCTGTGGTTCTGGACACTGCCTGAAAGCCCCCTCTGGAGTCTTAATCAAACCCATTCCTCAAGCTCCACCATTCCAGAATAATTCTTCAGATAATCCATTCATACCCCTTTCCCCTAACTCAGTATGGAAGAGATAAAATAAGTCCAAGAGAATCAGGGGCCTTCTGTAAGCTCTTCAGGCAAGAAGGTGACCTATGAGGGGGCCAAGCTTTAAGATCCTTTAGATAGAAAACCTGGATGGCATATAGAGAAGTTGATACCATCTTTACTGGAATTGAAGAAGAAGGCAGGTTGGACCTGGGGTGGAACTTAGTAGATCCCCACCTCAGTTTTGTCAAAACCCAGCCTGTCTTTAATCACCCTAAGAGCTGTTATAAAATATCTCGGTATAGGCTCGGCGCCTGTGACTTAAGTGGCTAAGGCACCAGCCACATACATATGGACTGGCGGGTTTGAATCCAGCCCAGCAGGAGAATCGCTTGAGTCCAGGAGTTGGAGGTTGCTGTGAGCTGTAATGCCACGGCACTGTACCCAGGGCGACAGCTTGAGGCTCTGTCTCAAAAAGAACAAATAAAAAACCAGCGCCTGTGGCTCAAGGAGTAGGGCACCAGCCCCATATACCTGAGGTGGTGGGTTCAAACACGGCTCCGGCCAAAAACTGCAAAAAAAAATCTTGGTATAAAATAAATGTGAAATCATCGTAGCCTAAAGCAAAAAGTGAAGGAAATGCCATGGTGAAGTCATGGGTGTCCCTGGTCCCACTGGGTGGGAAAAATGGCTGCTATTGGACATGCAGACTGCTAGCTGGACTCCCAATTTGTCCCAGTTTGGGACACAAACCTGGGGGAGCCCCTTTGCTCCTGTTTGCTTCTCTGGGTTATAGGCTGCAAGTTGCTACCTGTTTTTCTACGGCCCTGGGAGCCTCAAGCTGCATAGGGAAAGTGCCCCCCCACTAGCAGGGCCCCATTTGACAGAGATTCATGGGGAAGAGTGATGAGTCAATTTGTTTATCAAAATCACAGATGCACGTGGTCACACATACCATCAAGATGACCCAGGGGACAGCCACATTCTCAGAGCTGATGAGTCTTGCTCATACTTGGGGATTCACTGGTAAGCCTTTTTGGCAACCCGTTTCCTGTGCTTTCAGTGGTCTACATGTGAGCGGTTGAATGACAGCTGGATGGGGCCTCTCCCCTGAGCAGCTTCGGTCTGGAGAGGGAGGCCGGGTGACTCATAGCAGAATTCAGAGCTGTGCATGGCTCTCTGCTGCAGAAGCTTCTTTTCAGAAAGCAGCTTGGGGTTTCTGGTTCTCTCTGCAAGCCTACATTCCTGTTTGCTGAGTGCCATTTGGCCACAGGCAAATCAGTGTAATCTGTCAGAAATATGAATTGTACCAACATATCTTGCTTGGAAATACTTTCTAAGTATAGCTAAATATTTGATACTGCTTTAAACTCTCACGTGGTATTCAAGTCCTTCCTGAAAAGTTTCCTTGTTAGAAATTCCTTAAGTGGGAGTTCCCAAAAATCTGACTTTGGAGTGAGTCCAGAGTGACCCCCTTAACTGAATCTCTTGCAAGCTCTTTCTGCATGCCTAGAATCTTCTTTAAAAGGCAGTATTTAGTCCATGAATGTTCTTGGTCTAGAGGGCAAACTTTGAGCAAGCTGAAGGTTGAGGAAATCTTGTCCCCTCTACTTTGTCCAGTAGCATCCTTAGGTTTTAATTTATAACTGGAAGATTTTTTCTATCTCAGGGAATCTCTGAGAAAGTACAAGGGGATATTAAAGAGCAGCTCACCCAGAAGTTTGTGCGAAAGGTCAGCAGGGCTGTGCTTGTGAGAACTGGAGGAAGAGACGATGACATTGTAGATTCTTAAACTTTCTCAGAAAACTTCCTTGCAGATTCCTGGCTTTTTAAATGTCATCTTCCAGCGTGGGATGAAGAATCTGTTTCCACATGTGGCCTCTCAGCAGAGCTGCCTGTGTCTGGTTGCCTGGCTGAGCCCCAGGGAACAAGCAGAGTTACTTATTTCAGACCCCAGGTCCCTCGGGGAGCCTTGGGCAAGGCGTGCTCTGCAGGAAACACAAGAGCTGCTGGTGTCTCCTCTGCCAAGCCTCCTGCTGTCTGTTCACTCCCTCTCACTCCTGGCTTAAAAGTAACTCCTGGACATTTTGGAGTTCTGGAAAGAAGGTACTTGGGCAAACCTCAAGTCTGGAAGAGAATAAGACTGTTAATTGGGGCCTTACTTCCTGTGGGCTGTGGCCTTTACTCTCATGGAAAGGCGAGGTTCAAGGCTAGGATTGGGCATAAGGGGAGGAGATGGTCACACCCTTCTGCTAACATCTGGAGGAGCCAGTGTAGACCTACCTCCCATGTGATTCATCCTGTTCACAGCCTTTGCCCCTGGGAGCAAGTACACATGGTATGTATGAAATACACATCCACTTTTATTGTATGTTCCTGTCTATACAACAGGCACTGCACCCAGAGAATTTAAAAACAACCCTGCAGGATAGGTGGTATTCTCATTTTACAGATAAGGAAAAAAACTGAGGTTCAGGCAAGTTTAGCACCTGGTCTAATACCAGTAGCTAGGAATGACAGGATCGAAACCTGAGTTTATCTGACTATAAAGCTACATTTTGCCAATGATAAGAAAAGGAGCAGGCTTGCAGAGTGACAAAGAGCTTGGGCCCTGGAGCTAGTCTGCCTGAGTAAACATCTATAGAACCTTGGGCAAGTTGTCTCATCTCTCTGGTTCAGTGTTCCCATCTGTGAAATGGGAACAGCTCTGGGATAAGATATTCTTAACATACACAATACATAACAAATGTGTAGCACTCTGCAATACTTACTCTAGTAAGCACTGGATACATATTACCATTACTAGAATAGCTAACGGGCAATGGACTTCAGTCCCCTCATGCCCAGCCTTACATCTCCAAGGGCTGAGAAAGAAGAATTGAGCACCTTTAGCCCCACAGGCCAGGGAAGCTGTGCCCGAGGAAGTATATTGGGGTAGAGGTGGGGCTAGATGTCCTCGCTGGTCCCTCTGAGAGATTGGCCCAGGAGGGACCCTGGGACATTCAGCATTCAGAGAACCTCCATGGTAATTACTGACCAGTGAGGGCACTAAGTAAATTTCCACTCTCTGTAACTCAACCTTTTTTTTTTTTTTTTTTGCATTTACCAAAGTAAAAATAAAGTCCCTAGGGAGGAGTGGACAAGCCGAAGGAAGGGAGGGGACCTGATGCATGTTGCCAGGGTGGCCCTCACTGGCTGGCCAGAGTCTGGCGCCTGTCCTGGGAGCTTTATCCAGTAGGAAGTCAACCTGAAGAAAGGCTACTCCCAACCCCCCACCCCACCCCCCACTTCCTGCCTGCTCTTCCCCAGGCTTCAGCCACTCCTTATTTCCTCTTATTGTTGGTCCCCTCCTGGCCTCTGGGCCCAGCAGCCTTTGAGGCCCTGAGAGGCCCCTGGTGTAAGAGCTGGGCTAGGCCCCTGTGTTCACGTAAACATTTCCTATGCCTCTGAGCTTCCTCTCTCACCTCGCTCTGCTAGTCCTTCATTATTTTTAGTTCTTCAGAGGATGGAATCCAGGAGCCAGGAGGGAGGGAAGAGCCAAGTTAGTGACCTTCCAGCCAAAGATGAAGCATTTGCTGGGCCCTGCCGGGTAGGGAGGGTCAGAAACATTTCCATTTTGGATGAAAAACACCTTGATTCTTGGGTAACCAAAAAAAAAAAGAATGGTTTGGCAAGATTGTAGGCCCCTTTGATGCCAACTCCTGTAAAGTTCAGATGAGGGTAGGAGTGTGGCCCTGAAACAAAGAGTGGCTAGAGGAATAGCAGTCTTCAAGGGTGTCCCCAGCACCCTGCCCCCCAGTGTTTGCTAGCAACGGCAACTCAGATGCAGGAATGACCAGCCTGAGTGGAAAGCAGCCCTCCAAACCCTCACCTGTCATGTGAAAAGACCCTGGGGCTGGGGCCGGCCAGGCTGCCCACTGTGCCGGAGCAGTGGGGGTGTGGAGTGAATCCTGGCAGACCAGACAGGATGTTCCCCCAGGTATCAAGCATGCACCCCCATCCCCACCTGCTGTCCAGAGATGTCTCAGAAAGACTCTAGGTGTGAGGCGAGGAACATCCAGCAGCCTGAGTCTTGGTTTCAGTGTGTTCTCCTTCTAGGCCTGAGCGCCTGTTACTGTGTGCTGGGCCAGTGGAGTTGCCTTGTCAGCCAGGTACTGGAAGTATTGCAGCTGTCCAGCTGGAGCAGACAGAGGGTTAGGACAGATCCCAGCTCTCCAGGAGCCTTCCCTCCACTGGGAGACACTGTATAGCACAGAAGCACAGAGCACCAGGCAGATCCAGCTGCAGGAAGGATCCCAGGAATGGTGTGGGGCTGGAGTGGCCCAAGAGGCTTCAGGGAGAAGATAGGGTCAGCTTGCAAATCTCAAAGGGATTAGCTGGAGGGAGAGGAAGGATGTGGATATGCAGAAGGGAGGAGGGAAGAGAGAACTTTCCAGGCAGAGCACCTACAGAGTAGAGACCTAGAGGTGGAACAGGTATGGGACAAGCTGGCCTGCCCTGCTGGACCAGAGGAGGTGTGCAAGACAGTGAGTATAGGAGGAGTCTCGAGCCGCCCTGTGTCTTGGAGGGAGGGAAGGAAGGGCAGGTTCAGGCTTCCCCTGTCTGAAAGGTCACTCCTCTGACAAAACCCTTGCTGTTTATCCGAGGCTATTTTATAACTGGAGGAGAGGCAGATAGCCCCAGGACTGAGAGAGAGGATGAGGACCCAGTAATCCTGTTGGTGAAACAAAACCTCAGAATTAAGTGGCACAGACCTGGGAGCTGTGTGACCTTGGGTGAGTTATTAAACCTTTCTGAAAATGTTTAATCATTTACATCATGAAGGTGACTATATCAGTGTTGTGAGAATTACATGAGATACTAGTACAGTACTTAGCAATATGTCAG
>CAUYON010020317.1:0-11243 GCA_963573935.1 Arctocebus calabarensis
TTGAGAGAGGATACCCAAGAAGGGTGAGGTCTGGGAGAACAGGTCTTGTCAAGGAGAGCACAAGGATACAGTTGCAGGGTCCTCTCTATGGTGACTCAGCCCTTAGGAATTTGTAACTTCCTGGGACTTGGAAGTTTCCAATTTCTGTGAAATCCTGTAGTTCTGTGGGGGCTGGACTAGCATCTCTCGCTTGATTCAAACTGGCCAATGAGAAGGGTACCTGTGGGGTGGAACTTCTTGACTGTCGATAAAAAGGGAAGGATCAAGCTAGACGGGGAGCGCGGCCATTTGGAATTCTTCTATGCCACAAGCTCCCAGCTGGTGAATAAAGCCCTTCCTCTTATAAACGTGGTGTTTGGGTGCTCTTTCTCTCGGTTGGGCCTTGTCTTCCTGCAACAGCGTATCTATCGAAACATGGAAAACATGTAGTAAAAATACGGTATTACACTCTTCTGGGAGCACAGTCGTATTGTATTTCTTAAAGCTTGGTCCTGGCTGAGTGGTTTCTGGAGGTGCAGCCTGAAGTTTGGCCTGGGACTGATCCAGTGAGTCTGATTCCCTTGTGACTTAGATTCTCCCAAAGTCAGTTTTCCAGGAAAAGGAGACCTTATCTCAGTGGAGAGGGGTTTCGAGCTCTGGGAGGAGGATAGGGGTCTGGTCAATTCACCCTCACCTCCAAGAGCAGCCCCACGTACAAGAGCGTCAGCAAGCCCAGGGTGGGTTCCTGGGGGTCTGCATTGGAGCAGTTCGCCACCGCTGGTCCTGGACGCGTTTGGATCGGCAGGGGGCGCTGTTGGCAAAGCATTGCTCCCGGCCATATCGCATGCTCACTGCAGCGCGCGTGCGCGGGGATCTGGCGCGGGTCGGGACTTGGGAGGGAGGCTGGACCAGGGGCGGGGCAGGGGTGGGCCGGGAGCGGGGCGGAAGCGGAGGACGAAGGCGGGGCCAGGGATCCAGAGCAGGGCTAGTGGGTACTGAGGGTAGGGTTCGCCTGAAGCCGGGCGGCGGGCTCCCGGGGGTGTGTCAGGGGCAGGGTCAGGAGTGGGGGACCCAAGGCGGGGCTGAGGGCTGGACTGTTGGTGGGGCCGGGATCTGGGGCCGAAGGAGCGGCCAGAAATCAGTACCCCGGCGGGGGAATGAGGGCTTGGGATTGGACCTGGAGCTGGGCGGGGGTGCTCTTGGGGATGCCAGAGGGCTCCTGGAGGGACCACGGACAGGGTCGGGAGCTAGGCGGGGGTCTGGGTCGGGGACGGGGTCCGGAGCTGGAAAGGGGGCTGGGGCAGGGGGCGCTCCTCTGGCCCGAGCTGGCTCTCCTTGGGGCAGGCATCCTCACGTTCGGCAAAGCAGTGCACTTTTGTGAGTGCTGTTTATTATACCTGTGGCGAAATGTGTTCCTTGTAGACAGCTCAGAAAATGCAGAAGCCCAGGCCACTACCTGCAAACATGGGCTCCGGCTGCTGTCCCTCTCACGGCTCTGGGCGTTGGGTGTCTGGTTTGTTGCAGACTAGTGTGTCGCGTTCTCCCCTTCAGCGCCCCGCGGACGCCGCCAACCCCCTCTGAGCCTCTGTTGGCCCACCAAGCGGAGGTGCGGGCTCCAGAGCAGGGGAACCCATCTCCCACTCCCCCCACCTCCACGCGCCGCGCCCAATTTGTCGGGTGCTGGTCACCTGCGCGTCGTCTGGGTCTGGGGCAGGGGGCGCTCTTACTCTGTGGAAAGGGCCTGGGGGAAGTCTGGCCCGCTCTCCCGCCAGGCAGTGGCGGGAGGGATCTGCAGCTTGCAGGGGTCTTGTGCAGAGAGGCTGTGGCGTCTGCTGCCCACTAGCTGTGGCCTGCCCTTGTCTGTGTGGCCTGGCTGACCACTGTCCACTGGTCACTGAGGTAGTGACAATTCTGGGCCAGCCCAGTCTGGCAGGCCCTAAGTGTGTGAAAGGAAAAATATTTTTTCTTCACCGTTTTAGGCTCTTGGCTTAGGCCCCTGTAAGGAAAGTCAGATTAACAAGAGAAAATCATGCAAATTTATTTAATATAAATTGTATCTGACACTGGAGCCTTAGTAAGGAAAGGAAGACCCAAAGAAAGGGGTAAACCTGTATGTTTTGAGGCTATGTTTGATGAAGAAGTGCATAGTCTTAAAAAAGTATGGTTGGATAGAAAAGTAAGATCTAATGGTAATAAACTGGGGGAACCAGTCAGGCTGTTCAGAGTCTTCTCTGTGTCCTTGTGTCTTCAGAAATAAGGTCATTCCTTTCTTCTGGGTATAGGGAGGGCACTTCCAGAAAGAGGCTTTTGTGTCCTGTGCCCGGGGGGAGGGGGGGGGAGGTTGGCTTAGTTTTATGTCCTGCTGGGGGGAGGGTGTGGGAGGTGAAAGTGACCTTCTCTCTTCTGTTTTTTCAAATGCCAAGGTGCCATATTTGGGAGTAGTGCCAATGGTAAGGCCAGTGCCTTGGGCCCAAACTTGGACTTACCTGGGACTTCCTGGCTGAAAGGCCAAGAGGGGCCTGAAGAACGGCAATTAGCCCCACTCCCCCAGGTGGGAGCAGGGAGCTCCTCCCACACCTCAGCACACTGACCCTGGCTTCTGAGTCCTGGGAGGCTGCTCACCAGCTCTGTGGCCTTGGCCAAGCCGCAGCCTCTGTCATCTCAGTTTCCTCATGTAGAAGATGGGGTGGCAGGCTGGGTGCAGGGATGTCAGGTCCTGTGTCCTGCCTCTGGCTCCCTCTGCCCTTGGCCTGACCTTTGAAGATTCTCAAACTCTTAGGACACTCTGGGATCAACTGGGCATTGATAAACACACAGCTGCTGGCCCTGCCCTGACTGGTGTCGGGGTGGAGTGGGAATCCCACTGGGAACAGCCCTCCTGGGGTCTGGTCATGGAGTTGCCTGCCCCAGACCTACATCAGTTCCACAGGGCTGTGTTGAGAATGAGGATTTTAACGGTTTGGGTGGGTAACTGGGCAAGACCGAGTTGACAGAAGGCTCATTCCAGCTTCACCTGTGTCCTAATTCTGGGCTTGCACAGCGCCTGCCTCTCTCTGCCATGATTCCCTCAATCTGATGAGGGACTGACCCGTATTAAGTTCCTTTCCTTTAACGAGGGCTAGGTCATGCTTCAGATTCATTATCCTCACAGCAGCCTTGAAAAGTCGTAGTTCATGGAACCCAGACCCAGAGAGGTCAGACAGCACTTACCAGAGTCTTCAGGTGAGGCTCAGCTCGGCAATCAGGGACCTCGGGCCCAGAGGGCCCTGACTTTACTGTGGAGTTGAGTAAAGCTCCAAGCCCTGGCTCATGACAATCACCAGAGGTGGGGAGGTCAGCTTCTGTCCTGCCTCCCCCATCATCTCACCCTCCCTGCCCTGGGGGTTGCTCTCTCTGCAGGGGAGCCAGAGTTCTCTCCTGGGCTGGGGAGGACTCGGTCTCCCTGTGTGGAGGAATGTTAGCCTTGGTGGTGCAGGCCTCCCCGCCCCCTTCGTTAGCCTGCTTTACCTTCAGGGTGGAGGTGGTGGCTGTGCATCCTTGGGGAGCAGATGAGGTGTGTCTGGCCGGAGCTGTGCCTGATGCCATTTGTAGGGCTCAGTGCCTCTCTGCTCAGCTGTTGGCACTTTTCACCTCCAGAGCATTGGGTCAACATGTCCCTTGCAACTCAGCCAGACCAAGGCCTGTCTGCAGCCAGGCCAGGCCCTGCCCAGGCCCAGCCACTTTTCCAGAGGAAATCTCAGCTCCGTCAGAGCCCCCACAGCTTTGAAGGTGGGAGCTGGGAGGCCAAGGTAGGATTACAGGCAGAGTAAACAGCTAAGGACCCAGTTTGGCCTGGTCGGCTGCCGGCAGCTACAAAGGGACACTGTGAGGGGTGCCCTTGGAGCAGAAGGGGCCCATTCATTCTCCCAGACGGGATTTGCCTGCTAAGTAGGCAGGGGGGACCCTTGTGCTGTGTGGGCTGCAGGAAGGGGTGGGATGGGGGGAGCTAGAGATCCTGTTGGGAGCAGAGCTGCTAGAACCTTCTGAACCTCCATGCCTGACCTACAGATCGGCTGCTCTGGAACCACAGGGGGAGCTCTGTGAAAATAGGGATGTGTCAGCTGGGTCCAGGCTTCTTGGCTAAGAAGACAGAGCCCAGCAGGGGTTGGAGGTGCCTCGGTATGCCAGACCCATGCCTAGTGCTTTATCTGGCCTTTTCCCTGCTGCCTTCAGCACCTGCTGCCTGAGGGGTGTCCCCTGATTCTCTCTGGTGTGGCGGGAGGCAGTGTGCATGCAAATGATTCACGTTCTCCATGTGCTGTGCTGTGAGAAAGGTGGCACCAGCAGGGAGGCACTGTTACCACCCCCACTCCGCAGGTGAGAAAACTGAGGTTCCATGAGGTTAGCTGGCTTGTGCAAATCACATCAAGCTAGACTGCGCATTTCCCCGTGATTCTGCCTCCTGCACAAGGGGATGTTGTGAAAAGCTCCTCAGTGCTTTGTGTTTGCTCTCTCCGGAGCCACAGTCCCGATAAGCTCTGGCTACCATGTCACGTGTCACATGGGACCCCATGGCTCTGGATGTGGGAGGTGAGGAAGAGTCCCCTAAAAGAGCTGATGGATAGGGCTGAGGAGGGACCCACTATAAGCAGGGTGCCCAGGCACACATGTAAAATACTATTGTCCCTTGTGGTAGCCGAGAGTAATTTCCAGACTCTTCTGGAGATGCTCCTATTCTTGTAACAGCATCCCCTTGTTTACTTAAAAGTGGTCTAAATGAGTCCTGATGGGCAATGTGATGGACTTATGTGAGGTCACCTCACTTTGTGCCCACCTTCTGTGCCTGGCGTGGGGGCTGGGCCCAGTGGACATTTGTTCTGGGTTTTCTGGGAGTAAACAGATCCCCAGGTGGGGCTGGGGATGTGGCCAGCTGTCTGGGGTCCTCAGGTTGAGCAGGGGTTGGCTGTCCTGCCAGAAGCAGAGAGAGCATGACTGGGATCAGACAGGACAGGACAGCAGAGTCTTGAGCAAGGTGGCTACTGTGTGACCCCTCCCTAGTGCTGGTGTCCTGGGGACAGGGTGCTGGGCAGTGAGAAGTCCATAGGCACAGGTTTTGAGGTGTCCCAGCTGCAGGAAGATAATGCTGTTCATCCTCCTGGACAGATGACCCCTTCACAGAAGTCATGGCACAGAGAAATTCATGAATAATTCATGAGAGTGAAGGGAGAGCCATCATTTCCATTGGTCCTCTCTCAAGGACCCAGAAGAATGCGCTTGGACAGGTAAAAATGGAAGAGGTTTGCTAGGCCAGCAGATTGTCTGCAAAATAATTCAGTTTGGTTTGAAAAAATGGGCTGCTGTTTCTTAGGGTATTCCTGGGATCCTGCCCTCTGAGGCCTGGCAGGGTTTTCATTCTGGCTTGAGGCAGGAAAGACACCTTGGCTGGGCCCTGTGAGACTGAACGGAGCCCAGGAGGGCCACCAGTGTGTCCTAGTCTCCAGAGACTGACATTGCTGGTGCCCTGCCTCTTCTCTGGTTTTAAGTGAAGGCTCAATGGAAGGTAATTCTCTTATCTTCCATTCCTTCCAGAGGAAGGAAGACAAGAGAATCTGGAAATAAATGTGGCTTCCTCAACCCCTTAAGAGTTAGTTTGGAAATGGACCACTCATGCCCTTAAGGTTCCTCTTGGGCCACTGGCTGGGGCTGCTTTCAGCTTCTGGAGGTCCCCGTGGCCCTCCCCCCCCCATGGAACTGGTGGCTCATTTCTTCAAGGCCAGCTGGAGGATCTCTCCTTCAGTCTGATAAGTCTGAGTCTTGGACCACGTAATGCAGTCAAGGGACCAAGTGAGTGACTGGCTTTGCCTGTTGTCTGGGCTAGAAGCCTCAGGTGCCACATGCAGGCTTAGACTAGGCTGTCTCCAGTATAGTAATGGAGATTTATACAAAGCAAACGGAGAGACAGGTGGGAGGGCCAGAGGATGCAAACCTTCCTGGTGAGGAGCTGCATCTTCGTCTATGCTGCCCACAGCTCCACCTGCCCAAGTTTAAATTGTGCTTCAGACCAACTGACCCACAGCTCAGGGCTGGAACATTTGGTCAGTACAGAGGCCAATATGGCCAATTACTTTGTTGAGACATGAAACTTGATCTTGGTGCCACAGGAGACTGATAATACTGAAAAACTTGATCTTTATTGTCAGCCCCTCCTTTTGGAAGTCTAGCTGAGGCTTTGCATTCTGAGCCTCCTTGGCCCAGGAGGGGGAGTAATGGGTTGTGTTTGCAGGGCTCTGTCTGGGTCGTGAAGGGCAGACATGGGCATGGGGGAGGGAGGAGGAGGTGCTGGGTGCCTGGGGGGAGAAGGTCTGGATCTGTGTCTGGCAGGGACACTGCTGCTGCTGACAACCTTGAGCAGGAGAGTGGCTGCCTGAATGACCAGCAGGGGCTGGAGCACAGGAGCAGCAGTTACAGAGCCTGAGAGGGAGGCCATGGTGACCATAGCAAAGACTCAGTGGGAGTGAGTGTCCCTCTGCGCTGGGGCCTGGGTTCATGTACAACTGAGCCTCTGTGGACAGAGGGAGGTGCCAGCATTACTAATTTTGGGTGTCTGGTCTGCCCTGGTGAGCAAGACATTGAACAAAACCCTAAGAAACCCAAGACAGCATGTTGAGTGGAAATGTTTCATGTCCAGCGTGGAGTGCGATTGAGCCTAGAGACCAAGCTTTGGGGGATGAGGTTTAGGGAAGGAGAAACAAGGTAGGTAGGCCTTCCAAAACCCAGAGGCCTTGCATCAATTGACTGCAGAGTCTCAGAGAGATGCTGTCAGTACCCAAGCTGGCTGGCGGGCTTGCCTTGCCACCTGGGTGAGGTGCCTACCTGCATCAGCTGGGCGCAGAACTTGCTGGGTTGGTTTGATAGCTTCAACCAAGTTTTCCCTGGCGTCGAGGCTGGTTAAATGGCCAGAGCCTTGTCAGGGGCCTCAACTTGATTTAATTTTTCTTAGAAAAATTACCAAATGAGATGATTTCTCGAATCTGATTGTTATGGAGAAAGTGCATGCGTGATAACACAAATAGAAATAATATTTGTGACTAGCAGCTGCTTTATAAGGTCAACAGAGTGGCTCAGACCTATGTGATGGTGGCGGGGCACAGGATTTTATTACACTTGTTTTACAGACAAGGAGGCTGAGGTTCTGCCTAGTAAAGTGACCAGCACCAACTTTGCATGATGTCGATGGCAGAGCTGGGGCAGGGTCCCCGCCATTCTGTCTGTCTGCGAATTCAGTGGTCCTCAGTCTCTGTAGTACATTGGGGACAAGTGGGCACTTTTACAGCATCTATCTGCCCTGTCAGGGGTGGGTTCACCATGTGCATATTTTTAGATAAGCAGGGTTGAAAACCCTTGGAGCAAAATTTCAGTGACTAAAACAAGGTTTTATCAGTGAATAGATGACGACAGGTACCATCCACTACCTTGATCAACTCATGACTTCCTCTAGTGACAACTGTTGGCTGATTTGATTTCCCGGGGCTGAGTCAGACAATACACAGCTGAGATTATGTGTTTGATGCTGACTTGCTGTCAGTGTTGGGAATAGGACCCACAATTCAGCAGATTTCACCAAGTACCTATGGTGTGAGGCCGCAGATGCTGAGCTGGATACTTCAGAGAGAACTCTAGGGTCAGGACACCTGCTTTAGCTTTGCATATTCAGCTCAGAGGCACCTACCAGTGGGATAGCCTAGGAAGGGTGGTAACAGAGGCTTCTGGGTGCTTTGATCTCCACGTGGGGGTTTTGGTGTCTGTCCTGTCTCAGACAGTGCTGGCTGGGTGGCCTCGGGCACCTGCCTGACCTTCCCCCAGGACTCTCTGGGTCTTCTCTGGTTTGCACAGGTCATGACCTGTACTCTCATGAATGTAGCATGTCAATTAAACTATCCTCATAGGAAAGGCTCTGATTTCCCTCCTCAGCTCCAATACGCAGCCTTATTGATGTTACTGCTTCTTTCCAACAGTGCTGTGGGAGCTGTGCCTGGTTTCCACTGGGAGAGTTTTCTCTTATTTCCAGTGACTTATTACACTTACAACACTGATGTTCAGGAGGAACTTGGAACCTGTGTATTCATTTAAATGAGAAGTTTGTTTCTCCCGAGTTCGTGCATGAGGAAAAAACAGAGTGTGGAAAGTCTTCCCAGCACGTGTGAGATGTTGGCTTCCTTGGTCTCTCCGGCACATCTGACCCTGCGCGACTGGGCATCTTGGATCAATCTACAGACAACTTCCAAGAAAAGCTTGAGGTGGATTGATTTCAGAAATTGATGAACAGTTCAAAAGCCACCCAGAGTTGGTAGGGTGCTTACAGTGCCAGGAACAGGGCCAGGGGCGCCAGGATGAAAGGTGAGAAAAGGCAGATGGCACCTCAAGATTATCAGTCGAAAGGTACAAAATTATTAGGCTTCTTGGGTACCTGCTGTGTATCTGGCTTTTAGCATCAGGCATGTGCCCTGAGCTACAAGAAACCCCTTTGGGGACGGCACCTGTGGCTCAGTGAGTAGGGCGCCGGCCCCAGATACTGAAGGTGGTAGGTTCAAACCCGGCCAAGGCCGAACTGAAAAACAGAAAAATAGCCGGGCGTTGTGGCAGGCGCCTGTAGTCCCAGCTACTCGGGGGCTGAGGCAAGAGAATCACCTAAGCCCAGGAGTTGGAGGTTGCTGTGAGCTGTGTGACGCCACGGCACTCTACTGAGGGCGATAAAGTGAGACTCTGTCTCTATAAAAAAAAAAAAAAGAAACCCCTTTGGTCCCTAAGCCTGGAGGTGCTGGCTGAACATCCGCTGCCCACTCCCCGCCTCTGAAGTGGGGTGACTGGGTGGGCTTTTTAAGGCCTGTGGTTTGGAATGAATGGCTGGGGGGAGAAATTGCCACAGGCCCCTTTTGCTGGTGCAAGTGCCTCAGGGCAAGCCTGTCACCTTCTGCAAGGCCTGCTCAGCAGCCTCCCTTCCTTTGAAAAGTCTGTCTGCTGGGCTAGGACTCCCGGGCCCTGGGAAGGGCCAGGGAGGAGATTGTAAACAAGGCACCTGGGAGTTTTGATCCTTAGTGAGGGTGAGCCTCTCTCTTATCATTCTTAGCAAATTTTCCTGAATAAGGAATGCCTGCCCCCCAGCTCCCCACCCTATCCCTGCTGAGAGTTGGAGGGCTGCTGGGGGAGGCCAGAGAGCGATGACTAAGGCTTTCAGGAGCCTGCCTTCACCCCCCATGTCCCAAGGGCCAGGAGAAGCAGCCTCACGGCCCTTGCCCCCAGGATGCTCCACTATGCTGCTTTGCTGGGAAGGAGCTCTGCTAGGTCCTGGAGGAGAAAGGGCCACATTACAAATGGATTATAAATGTTTTTTCTGGCATCAAAGTGATACATTTTCATTGAAAAAGTCTTAACAACATAGAAGGAAGTTCAGGGCAAAAGAATCACCTCTCATGGCACGTTCCAGAGAGAAGCTCTGATGACAGGTGAGCATCCCTCCCTCGGGGCGTTCTGCCTGTGCTCTCACAGAAACGGGCCACTGTGCGTACCAAGTGGCTGGTAAGGCTGAGGCTACTTTATGTTCTGTGTTTACTTGAAGGGTCACGTTCATGGTCCACTTTAGTTGCTCAAATGTGGGGCACGCAGGTGCCTCACTCTATGGGGAGGTTGGGAAGCTCGGGATCCCAGGGTAGGAGGTGGGCAAGGGGCTGGGCCTTTGGGAGGAGGTGGGCCCCAAGTTCCCAGTCTTCACTGTCCAAGATCACAAGTTAGGGAGAACTGTTGGGATGGGGTGAAGTGGCCCATGGTGGCCCAGTCTGGCTCTAGGGTCTGAGTAGGGTAATAATATCTCTAAGACTGGAGGAAAGGGGGCATCTGGACCAGAGAGCTGAGCTCCACCTCAGGGCAGAATGTCCCCAGGGCCCACTTCTGGACTCTCCTTGTACACAGGGCAGAGCTGCAGTGTCCCCCATGGCCCAAGGCTTCCCAGGTGGCTTCCTACCCGTCCACAGGCTCATGTGGCTGGCTTGGGCCACAGCACCCATCTGCACTCATGACAGCCCTCCTCCTCAGCCCCCCGCTCCCAGGCCACTTGGGGGCCGTAAGAGGACAATATGAGTCCAGTCCTCCCTGTGGGCTCTGCCATCCGTGTTCTGCTAACTTCTTCCACATCATGTCCCCTTTCCTGTGGCCGCTGTAGACTTTAGGCTATGGCACCACATAGGGAAGAAACAACCTCACGCAATTTGGCAACACCAAATCCCGTTAACGAATCATAGATATGTACATACAGGTATTTACATACTTACCTGTACACACATGTGCTTTCGTACACGCATGGACATCCACATATATTAATATAATGGCCTGAGTAACGGGCCCCAAAAGATACCAGGTCCTGACCCTGGAACCTGTACATGTTTCCTTGTACAGAAAAAGGGTCTTGGCAGATGTGACTAAGTTAAGGATCTTGAGATGGGAAGCTTTCCCTGGATTATCCAGGTGGGCCCTAAAAGCAAACATAAGTATCCCTGTAAAAGAGGCAAAGGAATTTCAGATTGCATATGAAACCAGCACATTGTACCCCTTGGTTGCACTAATGTACGCAGCTATGATTTAATTAAAAAAAAAGAGAGAGAGAGGCAAAGGAAGGTGTGTTGGGGTGAAGTGCATCTTCAACCTGTCTGGTATGGGGGTCAGAGAAAAAACAGCTCATGGCCAACAGGATGAAGAAAGGGTGGGAGTGGGCAGGAAACACCTTCATCCTTCCACATGTGACAGGCTCCAGACTCACAGGCCACCAGCCCATAGTTCAGGTGACTGGGTCAAGAGGAGAGGCCGTCCAACCTCCATCCTCACAGGTGGCTCTGTCTCTGAGGAGGGGGCAATGCTGAAGGACTTACTGTCAAACCAGAGATCCTGCCTTCTCACCGACAGACCACTTTCTAAATCCCTATCCTGTGGCTTCGAACACACACGTCCCAGGCTCACAGTCCTTGGGCAGGGGGTGTCCGGGGTTCTCACCTGACTTAGCTAGTGTCCTGTAGGTGGATGGGCCCACTGAGTGGGCGAGAGCGCCCAGGAGCAGCGGCAGGAGGTGAGGCCTCACCCTCGGCTCATGTGACATTGGGAAGCAGCTGTGAGGCTGTTCTGGCTACACGAAGTGGCCTCTCTGTTTCCTATCCAGGAAGAAGATGGTAGAAAAACAGTGGTGTGTTAGGACCTGCACTGTTCCAGGGTGTGAACCCCAGGGCAACGAGCAATGGACT